>JAAOAL010000021.1:0-111863 GCA_013186775.1 Fusarium dlaminii
AATATTAGTTAGTCCTTTATAGATTGGTTTAATATAGGGCAGGCTGCAGTAAAGCCGTTCTGGGTTGTTATATCTTTATTAGTTGAAAATTTATGGGGTCCTGAATTCACACGTGACGTAACCGCTAGGGTCGTAACAATAGGGGTCGGGAAATTACAGTCGCGTTTCGTGCGTGGAGACTGGGTCCGCGTGGTGGGTGGGTCACTTACGTTAGGTGTCCAAGGTTTGCGATGGGATCGGCTCTTGAGCGCTGAACCTACGACGACAAGGCCACATTTACCGCAGGCTCACTTTCCAACGTTCTCGCAATTGGCACCGGGAAGGCAATTGTTCGCGCAGGTCAGTATTGGAGTTTCCATGGTGGTGATGACGATACTGTCAGAGGTTGACTGTATCGATATGATGGGGTGGGGAGGAGAACTTGTTGAGGTATCTGAGTTTGGTGGACACAATAGACTTGGAGCCCTGGAAGGTCTCGCTGCATGGGCAGGTACTCGTTGTTGCCTTTCGACATGCTGTGTTGCGTGTTTGCTGTTCACAGATTGATATGACTAATCGAGAAGAGATTCTTCGCACTGCAGACCTTTCTTTAATCTTACTCTTTTCTGTGTTCATTTCCTATCACTTTCAGGCTCTCAGTCAAGAGAAAAATGTCCCGCTCCTTGATAAAGCAACCCAACACAGACGTTGGCCTCGCTGCCGCCATCAGCGCGACAGCCCGATCGAGAGGAACCCACTTGTGACTCAACCCATCCGCTATCTCCTCTGTCAGCGCAGGAGTTGCAGTCTTATCTAGTACTTCTGTATAATAGCAATATGAGAATTGGCAGAGATCGTGCTGATACTCCTCAGTCATTGCAATGTATTTACCCTATATCTTAATAGTACAGCCCATCTCCTCTACTACCTCCCGCTCTGCAGTTTTCATATGGTCTTCACCTTCTTCGATGCCGCCTCCAGGCAATTTATAGTAGTCATCTTTCGCGACTTTGACAATCGCAACACGATTTTCAGTGTCCATCACAACAACCCGAACGGCAGATCGTTCCCTGTACTGAATTCCGGGCTGTTGAGTGCCGATTGTCTTGTGGGATAAGATGCCGTTGGTGGAAGTTGATCCAAGTGGAAGTTAGCAATCTCACGAGGGGTACATATATTTTTTAGGATTATGACATGAAACTCAAGCGACACATAACCTACCACAGACTGCCGCTTTTATAGCCTCTTCGCTGTGTTGAATGACTGCTTCGATTATGGCCACGTGGATAAGATGAAAACAATGAGACGACATAGGACCTGAACGGAAGTATGTGTGTCTGAAACCTGGCACTTAAGCGGGCAGCATGAAACCTATACTGTAGATGCCGATTGAAGCCTATATATTGTACAAGGTAACGACTGTGTATCCAGGCCTTGGCCATTCACCTGGTTGGAGCGGTAGAGGTGGAGGTGTCCCAGTAACCAATCCATCTGATCCTCCCTTCTAAGAAGAGCCCGTTCCGCGTAGTAATAGTTTCTCATGTTTAACACTGAATTTCGCCGCACTGCTGGCACGAGTCCCGAGGGCCATAAGAGCAAGCGTTACCGGTACCCGCCTGGCACTCATAAACGTACCCGGTCTTGCAACCGGGATTGGCAGGGTCATCATAGCCGCAGAACTGTCCCTGAATGCCATTGCAGTGGCAGGTGGAAGGAGTACAGGCCCTCTTGTCCAACTGCGAATGTGTCAGTTACGACTGATCCAGGTGTTAGATAAATAAAATGACGTGAGACATACGTTGCCGTCCATAGTTCCGGCAAAAACGGTGGTCGCAAGAGCGACAAGAGTTAGGGCGGTAACCTGAGACAGAAGTCAGTTATGATTATCCCATGATCAGTATTCATCACACACCTTCATGTTGAGTAAGTTGAGAAAAGACGCTTGATGAAAAGTAAAGCTGTGAGGTTGTCGGAATCTTGTAGAGACGGAAATGGGAGACAAACCAAGGCCTTTTTATAGGTATATTGCATGTCCAAGCTTTGGAGCTATCGGAACAGTCTTACATTTCTTGATCAATTGCAGCCCCTTTCTGATCTTTGGATTACGCCCGTCTCCACGTCACTGATTACATCAGATGCCGGATTCAATTTTCTCCAAGCACACCGCTGCGAGACAGGGGATGTAGGGTACAATTAGAAGGAATATGCACAAGAGATGGCTGGGTGGATCTGATTATGAGGCTATGTGCATAAGCCGTAAGATCAATATCGTGCGGTCGAGGGATGAGACACCGAAGCTGCCAACTACGACCCCATGGGGTCGCATCGATTTATAGTGTATCCCTTGCCGTTGTTGGACTGACCGCCATAGACCCCACAAGTAGCAGCCAGTAGGATCGTCGTTATTGTGGCAGTGTAGGATAGAGAATGCCGAGTTGCTCAGGTTGACAGTGACATGCGATGATCCGAGGTCTCCTATATACCCCAGCCATACGATCGACCTCTCCGACCAGTCAGTCACAACTTGACATCAAGCCATCTGGTTAGCAGCCGGTCCCATAATTAGAGCTAGCGATCTCAGCTTGAGGTAGTTCTTGAAGGAAGAGGCAGAAGAAGCCTGCTTTGTCAAGTGTAGGATGACGACCTGCTGTTGTCCATCGAAACCGTTAATATACCTAATACATTGAGACGGGCCAGCGGTAAGAAAAAAAGAGAGTCGAACAGTGGCGTACCCCTACTTCCTGTACATGTATACTACAAATGTTCCTGGTGGCATATGCCCGTATTACATTTATTAAAAGCTAGGTATCAGTATTCTCGTTCGAGACGTAAGAACAGAATGCCCCGTCTCATAGCCAAACATTAGACAACTCGTAAGGCTAAACTTCAGCAAATATGGATCGTGGACGGATCGGGCAAAGAGTTGCGGCAGAAATCTGCCTGATAGACACCGACCGCCCGACATGTATTGTAATCAGAGACAAGGGGCCAGACAAAGTGCGCACTAAAATATTGATCTGCAGAGACGATCTGCTCTTACATCTATCAGCTGGGCCTCCCCGCTTCAGGCGACTCAGGACTATCCATGATACCATGTACCAGACACCATCCTTGTGGGAACCCAGGCAAGGATAAGGAACAGGACTAAGCTCGTCACTTCAGTACACACAAGGATTCTCTGAGTCTATATACTGGCCGGCACGAACAGAGTATATCTTTCTACCGCATTCGCATGCGACGCCTCCTGGCGATTGAGCCTGTTGAGGGCAGTGTGGAAGTCAGTGATGGTTTGTTCCAGAGGACACGGCATATACGACATGGTAAAGCATTTGATGGTATGTGTGTGTGTGTTTTCAAAACGTGTTCCTGTTTCCGCCCTTTGTCGGAGTTTGTGGAGGACAATGACACAAGTGGATGCCGATCCCTAGACGTAAATAATAATCGGCATAATAATCGATCCGAATATTAGTTACCTTAGTCTGTAAGTTAGGTTTAGTGTCGCGGGGTAGGCATATGCTTTAACTCTGCGGAATGGAATACGCTGCACGAAAAGGCAACAATCAATCAACACATTTTCTGCTGCTCATCACATTCACTTTAACCCTTTAAGCACGCTCAGTGCGACGTGAAGTGATCGACAGTTATAACTGAGACAGGCGGCTAGTGCTTACAGTATTATTAGCACGCAGCCCTGCTTCCATTGTAACAGTCACCACGTCACAGGGCAAAAGATTGGCTATTAACTGCTATTGTAGCAAGTACAGTGGTCCATACAGCTGCTTATAGGAGCCTACGGTGAACCAAGCCGTAACATACTCATATGGTATTTGTGGAGTGACCAAACCATCAGGTGAGAAGAACGTGGGGCTTCTGGGATAGATAGATAGAGTTTATTGCGCCCGGGAGAACGAATCTCATAGGGCTAATGGACGCTAAGCCATTTGCGATTCCCCCGCATTGCTCCGGTCTGCACAACTACTTCCTGTCCTAAGTCTTCTCCGTTCCAAAGGGGCTTTTGGGACTGTACACAGCACGCACCTGGCCCTATGGGTTAGTCCTCCCGGGCGGAATAAATTTCATTCACTAATTGATGGACAACCAAACGTGAGCAACCCATCGACTCCGGAGATCTGCGTATGTGAACAACTCCCTCAGGCAATCGGTCGAATTTACGCCAAAACCGGCTAGATCTGGAAGGGGTGAAACACGCTATACTTTGAACGCAGCTCCGCACAGGCTCCATCACCTGTGCTGCCCCGGCTCATGCGTTTGGATGCGGCAGTCAACGTGCACCAATGAACATAGAAGAGAAATCCCTGGCTTTGCTCCAAGCAAACTCGTAGGGCCATCACAATGCTCCGGGGGGGGGCCTCTAAATCGACCATCCCCTGACATTTGTTCTCAGATAGGCGTAGATTGACTAGCAAAAAGAGGGTTGATTCGCGAAAATAAGTCAGGTACCTTTGTCTGGCGGGCCACACCGACGTAGATATCCCATGGCTTACCTGGATAATTATACCTACTACGATAGGGGCCCTAAATAACCCACTGTGAAGAGAAAATTGGTAAAATATAACCAGGCCGGGAAGGAGAACCCCATGGGCATGAGCGAAAAGGGGTGTTTTGATGAATCTAGCTAAGACACGAGCAGTCGTGCACGAGGAGTCCGTTTGTTTGTATTTAGTCAAATTACACGCTGGAACTCTCGAACTGCTTGGGGTTTGAAGTAGCAACTATAAGACGCCGAGAATTAAGAATATTACATTCCATTCAATTTATGGATACAGGCCTGCAGCTAAAGATACAATAGTTATTCAGTGGTTAAAGCTCGCGTCTCCTGTTATAAAAACGTTATATCTAATTAGCTAATAAGAGTTTATAGGTAAGATATGTCTATAAGCAGAAAGCGGGAGTGGGTTTCGACTCTTTGAGCAGCTAGTCTCCTGGCCCTTCGCTTGTAAGAGCTGTTTCAATTCCTCCGGTCTGGCGACTCCGGAGTGAGTTACGGTTCCACAGCTTCCATCCTAGCCACCTTTCACTTGATACTGATTCAGGAAATCTGGACATAAAGTGATAGTGAGAAGTTTGAGTGTCTGGGAGATACTGCGCAATGTGTGACCCTAACGTAAGGTTAGAGCCGGCTACCGGCTTTTGATTTACTATCAATAGCCAGAAGTTCTATCGATTGCCTCGTTCCATGTTAATGAGAGAAATCCAATCTGACCTAATTAGCCACCACTTTCCATTTTGGGCTTCATACAACCCTTCCAGACTGTATCCTAGTCAATACCGGTATCAACTTATGCTGTAAGGCTCTTCTAATACGCCAGGTCTCAAACGCACTTTTAAGTACCTCAAGCCGCCCATACAGGTGGCACTTTGCTATCGACCCTCATCTCTAGAGTAGGTGCCCTCGGTAATGGTCTGGGAGACGTACTTGGTCCTGACTCATCATTTGTGGATGTGGCCCAGTAGGGTGTGTGCTGTTGTGCTAGCGTTGGATCTGGTCGTTTCTCTGGCGCAGAAAGCGGGAAACCAGTTGCATCTGTTCTGAGATTATCATCCCCTAGCAAGAATGATTCATGACCGGAATAACGTGACTTGCGGCGCGGTTCTCCCCTGGACCTTTCGGAGACGCGTTTTTCGTTGTACTTTTCAACTTCACCTTTCCACCATGCTTCTTCATCTGGCCTGAGGGCTCCCGGAAAGAATTCATCTCTCAGAGGTTTCCCTAGATTGTAGGTGGAGTGGAAGTCCATGATACAATCCATCGCTTTCCGTCCCGTGACCTGGTCTACGCGTTTCAGCGGAAGGTTTCTTGACTCTGGACTGAGCTCCTTCGCCGCAAGCCAGGCATTTTGGAACATACCCAAGCCTCCGACGCCTAGAAGGCACCAGGAGTCCGGGAATTCGCCTCGAGCGGAAACATTGACCAGCAGCAGTAGCCAAAGTACTGAGAGACACGCGCAAGAGGCTTGCGTGATGATGAAGCCGATTGGAACTCCTCTAAATAGCCACATGTCTGATCTCTTTGCTTTACGTAGCATTGTATTCCGGCGAATGACCGATAGATCCCGATCGGTTCCTTCCTGAGGTCTTGATAGCCACAGGAACTTCTCCCATGGTCTGCCGTTGCGTGGCGATTGTGAAGCCGCAAGAGACTCAAGATCGAGGCACTTGCCGAACCCACGAATGACCATGACCTCTCGAGATCCGTTGCCGGAGGTAATCGCATAGACCTGGTCTGATCTTTGTCTATTTGGCAGTTTCTCCGCCCTCCACTGGGGCAGTAATCCTGTCCATTGCACCAAAAATGTGCCAGCTCCCGTAATGAGCAGCACGCTCCATGTACGATTAATAATAAAAGGTATGAAAGCAAGTGTTAGCTGAATCAAAGTGATTATGATGCCAACGATATGAATCCAGCTCCAGGAGAATTGTGTTCGTTCATTTTTATTCCACATGGCTTCAAAGACTGTGATCTTCAGAGCATAACTGCTTCCATCGAAGCCCTGATCTTCGGCAGCAATGTTCGCTTTGCGAGTCTCTATTGCTTCAAGGTCTCGCAGTAAGCGACCAATGATGAAATTCTTGTTCTCCCGGAGATATCCAGATTTGAGGTTCAGCACTTTGCATGGATAGTCGGGTGGTGCAAGAAGTCGTCCATCACCAATGATACCGACTAATGCGACAAAGGCGTAGGCAACACATCCAAAGGAAAAGCAAACAGGAACATAGAGCTTTCCAGTCGCTTGGGAGTAAGCCTTCTGAACCACGTCTCCGCCTAGAACAAAGAGTATTGTCGACACATCTGACGGATTGACCCATTGGGACGCAAGATTATTACTTGTCGACATAATAATAGTGCTACTGCGTAGAGTAGTTGTGATATTACTGAGCTGCTGTGAGGCATGGGTCGCGCTGCCGGTAAACAATGAATTCAAGGGGGAGAAGCTGACGGCTTATTATTATTATTATTTTGCCACGTCAGAGCCGGGCGTAATCAGGCTCGGCAACTAAACGCCGAGCCTGATGCACAGTGTCTCCTCTGTACGCCCATGTACCTTTTTCCTCAGCGGGCTTGGGGCGCAAGGACGTCACACGACCTGCAAATGGCCAATCAAAGGACCAGAAGTGAAACCTCACTGACCTTGTACACTTCTGTCTCATCGACAATCATATCATAACCGCTTTGGAAATTACCATGTATGTAAATGGTGGCTGGCTGTGTGCTGGCCATTTTCAAAAACTTGGTTAAAACAAAAATCACCATACAGTTCCGATTTATGATATGATTATGACCTACTAAAAGACGCCATTATAGTTCCCTTGCGAGTCATATGGATTAAAATACCTTCGCCTTTCCAACCCCTACACTTGCTAAATACTGAATATTCTATGGAGAACCAGGGTAGAAGGAAAAACAAGTAGGAAAAATAATTATATAATATCTCCAAACGTGCGTGACGCATTTGTAAATGGCCGCCTGGCTCTAATCATGACTGTTTGACATGAGAGATATTCGGTCCTTGACCCTTCCTACAGCCTCTCTCAGCGACCTATCCTCTATTACTTTAGCCTCCATAATCTGCCTCTCGATGAATACCATTATATGACCGTAATCCGTTCTAAACAAGTCTTGGCGAGTTGCCAGGACTCCTGCTAACCTTTCTCGCAACAGCAAACACTCCAAAAACCTTTGGTTCTCCGCATCCGTCTTCTCGATAATCCACATAATCTCGAATATGACTTCAGTCACAGTTTCAATTGAAGGACTTTCGAGGCATAACTCTAGCGTCAAGATTGTCATCAAGGTCTTGATCGTCTGGCGATGACTGCGGCCAGGACGACTCTGCTGAGTGGCCAAGATGACTTTGAGCTCGTCGCTGTAGTCCACTGTCCGTGTCGTGTCGTTCTCGAATTCGGAGGCAAGTAACTTTGCCAGTATAGACTCTTGCCTCGCATGTAGAATGATAGGATGCTCACTATCTAGAGGCACCGAGAGGTCAGGTTGATCTGTGTTTTCCTCACCAGATGTGTTGGTACAGCCTGACGATGGCGCCTCGTCCCCAATAACAGTAGTGAAACAAGAAATCGCCTTCCTGTAGAGGTTCCGTCGTTCTATGTCATCTGACTTTACCATTGCCGTTGTTGAATGGATTTCTCCGATGGACAGACAAGCCATGAGCGGCAGCGGGTGGAAACGCCCCAGGCTTTTCTTTCCAGCATCACGTACCAGCCCCAAGATCTTGAGTGCCAGGTCCAGATCTGAAAGGGGTTTCCTTGTCAAGATCTTCCCACACGTGAATAAAGTGTACAGGATATCAGGATGAGCTGCGACTCCCGAGCCTGATGCGGCGAAAACGTCTCCAATGCGCTGCAGCAATGGCTTCTTCCTCAGGAAGGATCTCACACCGTAGTTAGCATCTTCCCACCAAAGCTCATCGCGCTGAAAGCGCAGATACTTTTGAAGCTGGTAGTACAGTACAGCAAATGTCTCAGTTTCGGCAGTCTCTAGGGCCCCTAAGTGGTATTTGGCTAGAGAAAGCTGAGAGCGGGCTCTTAATACCTCAGGGTGTTGTTCCCCCCAGAGTCTCACTCCATTCTTCTGGACCTCTGTCAGAATATCTTCAGCGGTCGAATAATTGCCGCACTCAATATGTAGCGCGCCAAGCTGGCTCTTGTACTTAAGAGTCGAAGGGTGGCCATGGCCCAGGTCGGCGGTCGACTCGGCACGTCGACATAAAGAAGCGGAATCGTCCAGTGCAAGCGTCAAGAATCCTTCTCGCTGCGCCGCAGAGATTAAGATAAACTCTGCTTCTAGTGCTAGAGGATGCTCATTTCCAAAGGCTTCCTCTATCACTTCGGCGCATCGCTCACACGAGATCCTCCCATGGTGAACTTGCCCCGTCTCAACTTGAAGAAAGGAACTGAGGAGTGCAACTTCAATAGTTAGGAGATTAGTCTCTCCTATCCTGACTATCGCATCGCTCAAGGCTGGTTGTAGAACTGACAGTGCCTGATGGTAGCACCCTCGAAGAACGTGAATACGGGCTCTGTTGAGGATATTAGAGATCCTGATACCCTCAGATGACTGCATGTATATCAACTTCTCGCACCACTCATGCGCAGTCTCAGTTTCGTTGTGTGTCTCAGACTTCAGATTGTCGAGTTTCTCGCACCATTTGTCCGCCGCATTTAGTTCTTCTCTTATCATTGGGGAGTGAAGAAACCCTTGATGAGCTATTACCAGAGCTCGAAGTCGGCAAACAGAAGCCGAAAGCTTGTAATATTTTAACTGTTCTTGGGGCTGCGTTGACGATGGTGACATATACTCGTTAGGCAGTATTATCTCATTTAAACAGTCCTTCATTTCATCGTAGTTGCCAGTTCGAAACAACGCAAGAGCATGGTTAAGTAATATAGCGCCGTGAGTGTTCGTTATGCTCGGTTTCAGGAATTGGTCATCGAACCTACCCAGGTCATCTCGCAACTGGTGCAGATCCTTCTCAGCTTGGACATATTGTCCCAGCATCATGCGAGCGAAGGCTAGACCCGATTTGATTTCCCAAACAGTAGTATTATATGGAATGTCCATTCTTAGGCATTCTTGGAACATTGCAAGGGCGTGTTTGTTGTCTCCGCTTTCAAGGCGCGACTCAGCCTGGTCTCTCAGATCCTCCCATCTCGTCTTGCCTGAAGTGTCTTTTGGCATATTTGGCGTTTTTTCGGCTTTCTTCTCCGCTTTTGACTTAAATACCGATACTTCTAAAGGCATTGATGTCTCAATGACATCTTCATATCGCTGTGCTTGTGCAAAGTATGATGTAGAGGATGTAGATCCTACGCGAGGGAATTGCGGGTCGAACGAGATGTTCATGGCTTCGTACAAGCGGCTAAGAACCATTTCAAAGGGCTTTCGCAGCAAGTGAAGTAGATCATTGTCCAGAGATTCATTGTCGATTAACTCTCGCTGGAGAATTGTTGTCCAGACCATGCGGTTCAACTCAGGTTTGATGCGCTTCCGAATCATCTCGTCAAAAAATTCATCATTCGTTTTGATTAGTGAATTGGCCTGTAGCCTTGTGTATCTGTCGATCGGGTGACTTGCGTTTGATTGTTCGCTGTCTTGGAACAGTAGGATAAGACTTATGTTGGTTGGAATTCTAGACCAGGAGCGTACTGAGACACGCTTCATTAAGTCTGAACCTGGCGCGTCTGCAAGAATCATAAGATACGGAGGTTCAGTTTTCCGAGATTTCCTTGACCGGGGAGACTCTATGAAATATTGTAGTCGGGCAGCCATCTCGTTAAACGAGATTTTGCCGTCTTGGTATGCCTCCTTCTGACTAAAACTGACTTCTGTCAGGCGGTAGGGCAATGAGAATCCCTGCAAAATTTTGTCGGCTGCGTCTAGACAGGAAACCAGTGTAGTTTCTGCAGCAGAATGGACGAGGAGAACTCTATAGAAAATGAGAACAAGCAAGTTGCGGGCTGGATCAAACTCACTCAATCACACGTTTGTTATTGCCGCATGTAACAGGCTTGCGAGGCGTAGTACTGGCTGTGAATCCCTGTGGTGCTTTTATAGCATAAGGCCCACGGGGTCTTCTGTATATCTTTCTCAGACGTTCCATAGTTTTATGTGTGATGGAGCTCATAGAGGTTGGTGGTGAGGGACGTGGACATGTAAGATCGTACTACGATGAGTTGTTTTTTTTTATGAGGATGGCTGACGTTCGATCAGCTGTCTTATGGCATGAGCAGCTGAAAAAAAGCCCTGGCTAAGTGGGGAGGGGAAAATCACTGCCCGAGTCAGCCTCACAGCGAGCGCAAGAGACCTTTTGAGTGCCTTTAATTCAGACTTCGCACAGTACGTGTCTGCTTTGTTATCTTTTGGCTCAAGTGTTTAATTGGATACAAACTGTCTTGGCTGATTTGGTGGCTGCTAGGATATGCACAGCTGAACAACCTATCACATAGAAAGCAAGCCACGCGCGGTTATTGTGAATCAGGCTGAGGAAAATGAGAGGTTGAAAAGTACGTGCAATTGCGCACTTGCCCAAATATCCCAAGTCTGGATTGAGTTGTTTTGCTCATTTGTCCTCTTCATTCAGTTTTCTTTTTACAGTTACGTTACTCCATCAGATCCTGCATTTACAGTCTCACTTACCGTTTGAAAGGGGCAGTGCAGTCAGTCAGCTTTAGTACCCTCATCGATGTTACACAATCGGTAGCTATGCAGCATCTACACCACGTTTATGATAGCAAGTGGTTGGGAACAGTCACGGTGGGATATTTTGACACTCTTGAGCACTGCTGTACTACCAAGCACCCGTGGACATACGACAACTTCGTCAGTTTTCCGAAGCAACATGGATATTGGATTGATGAAAATTACAGAGTGCGTCAATCTGGCAAAAGGAGCAGCTGCTACGTTCTTGATCGCCCTGCACTTGATCAGGCTTGGCTGTTTTTCCAGCTTATCTATTGTGTTGTTCGTAATCAGGAGGAGTCGTTCTTAGCCCACCAGAAGCTTGTTTCCGAGGGTAAACTCGACACAACAGAACTTCCTGGTGCGCTGAACGAATGGGACAAGCATATGCGGGACTTGCACAAAACAGACCCAGGAGCCGCCGTCATGAGATTCCTCGAAGCAAACCAAATACTAGAGCTCGCCAAGCAAGTGGTCCTGGCGAACCTGGCTGAAAGCTCACCATCTATGCTCATCCCACAGCCCACGAAGAGATATGAGAAGGGGAATCGGGCGACTGAACTTTATGACGAGCGAAATCTCTGTATAATGGTCTTAGGGGAGACTCTTTCTGCTGTTCTCACAAAAATGATGAGGGCTTGCAATATCAACCTGCCAGGCTGGGAGCTTGATGATGGGGGAGGATGGGGGCCGCCAGCATATGTGTCCAGAATGATGTTCAATCATGGCTGGTGCCCAAGATCCCAAGCGACAGTCAAAGGGCAGCTCGGTCGGAACGCGACTCTATTATATGTGACAGTACTGGCGCATGAAAACAACCGCCATAATCGTCACGATTGGCAGAGGTGCACCTCTTCGAGATGCGAGTTTATAGAGGCTTCAGACAATCCTCTAGATAATAGCAGAGATAAAGTCAGGGAATACAGGCCATCTCATTCCCTGGATTGTGGTGCAACTAACTCTGGGGACGACAAAGACTGTGGTATGATTGGTCCAAACGAAAATGACATCCTGGAGGTCCTCGAACGGAGCAATGATTCCAGGACCGGCATATTCCCACTGATAAGAATTTGGGAGGACAAAGAAACCAAGATTCTTGAGATCAAAGTGGAAGAATGGAAAGCCGGGACACCGTTTGCGACAGTATCTCACGTCTGGTCCCAGGGACTCGGGAATAGGAACAAACGAGAGATTCATATCTGTCAGCTAAGGGCTATCAAAATCTTGCTGCAACAGGTTTTCGGAGAGAAAGAATCTTATCTATTTTGGCTCGATACATTTGCCATCCCGCAGCGCCGTATGGGAGACACAAGACATGCTCAGTTGAAGCGGAAGGCCATTGGACTGATTCACCACATATTCAACAATGCACAACATTGTATCATCCTCGATCGTTATCTCATGATGTATGGAAAGGCCTATGACTACAACTGTCGCACTATTGGTGCCGAGATACTGGCCAGTGGATGGATGATGCGACTATGGACACTCCAAGAGGCTTTCGTGAGTGACCAATTGCATCTTGCACTAGCGGGCCACGACGTTTATAACAAGAAGCCGCCAAATCTAGACACTTTATGGACAGAAACCAATGGCCAAACAGTATTGAGGAGCTCAATGACAGAAATCATGAGGAGTAAGGTGGAGCTTAACCTGATGAGAACGGGGCCGAGGAAGACCCTGGTAGAGAAAAGCACCTCTGAGCGTGCTTTGTTGATAGCGAGTGCCTGGAGAGCGGTACGATATCGCGTGAGTCCTCTAGCCGGTGGATATCATGTAGTCTTACTGATGAACTCTTCAACAGACTACCAGAAACCCAGGGGAAGAGACTTTAGCACTATCCAGCTTGCTTGATATCCCCATTCCACAAAACGATGAAAGCTCAGTGCTTTCTATATCTCGAGAGGAAGATCGTGAGAGACTAATGGAAAGGTTCTGGGAAACTGTTGGCAAAGACGATGCTTTTGGAAATGCAATCCCTCCTGGAATTATCTTTTTACCTGGAAAAAGATTGTCTTCGGAAGGGTTCAGATGGGCCCCCTTTACATGGATGTCCGGAGAAGTGGAAGCATATCCGTTCCCCTTGGACAACCCAAAGCATCCAACTAAACTGACCTCCAAGGGACTAGTCGTCCAGCTTCCAGGGTTTCGTCTCTACCCCACCCGAGATAAGCTATGTGATATAATCTCAACTAGCAAGAGAAGCTCGTTCAAATTCTCTGTTGGCAGGGGCCTCGATGAATGGTACCAAGTCTCCGCCGCGAGGAAGAGGAGCCAATTAAACGGCATCTCAGCTCCCTTAGATAATGGGAATCACGACCTACAACCCATTGCACTTGAGCTACGGAAAGACATTGACTCAGGGAAGCCTCTGAAGATTGGTATTATCCTTTCCCGGCCACGGCCTGTCGAAGTGCAAGGCGAGATTGGACTCTTGGTCAAGATATGTGACGGCGACGACCGATGTCCCCGCTCTGGTAGAGATAAGTCACTTCTCACCTGCAAGATAATTCGACGTATCGAGGTCTCGCGGCTCGCTATAGGCGCTTCCGAGGTTTCCCCAGGGGAGACAGAGCCTCAAGAGGCACCCGGGTATGATCCCATATTGAGCAGGTATGAGAGGTTCCAGCGGGAAAAGGTCGCCGGAGTGCAATTAGACGATGCGCAGAGCTGGTGCGTCGACGGATTTTCTGGTAAAACCGCAGCAACTGTTGGTCTCAAGCGGAGTCAGACTGACATTACTACTCCACATCAACCTCGAGGCTTCTTAAGCAAGCTGAAAAGGGTCGTGACTAGCAGCTCGAGATTTGAAAGCTCAGATTTATAATCTACATATTTAATACTCTGTTAATTGATAGAATTGCCTGCCCTGCTAATGTGGTCCAATATCTCAGGTTTTGACTTATTAGATCTCGGCTTCCTACTGGTATATCATCGGTCCGTTAGTGCAAAGCCACTGAACTAGCGCTGGAACTCGGATTCAGAAACACCGCGCCAGAGTCGCTAGCGAACTGCGTGTGCCATAGGTGCACATCGTGTAAGAGCCCCTTCGACAAGTATAAATCGTGATTTGAACATTATCTTGAGCTACACAATAGCTTAACATCTACTGATTATAAAGCCTCGGACCCTTTTCACACATATCTTGCTATCTCATTATGAGTTTAGTAAATATAACTATCTAACTTATCGTTATCAAGATTTATTTTACATTGAACGAAACCCCATATAATCAACGTCACTTGCGGCCATTATTGCAGCACGTAGCCTCATAACCTTCACCAACATCGTATTGAACACGCCCCCAACACTAGAACGGAAGACAAGGGCTGAGGGCAACTGGGCTAGGTCTCAACCGTAACATGACCAGCTTAGACAGCGACAGTCTCGGCAGGTTCATAGCCACAGGCTCGGTCGAAGTAGTAGAAGCTCATGGGCGAAGAAACAGTGTAAAGCTGCATGCTCGAGACCTCAGCAGTGTAAAAGTAGCAGGTCTTGTACTGGACATCAAAGCTGACAGCCTTGCATCCACCACGGCAAGCATCGAGACAGTTCTTCATGTTGCCCTCAGCCTGGGACTTCTTATACCAAGGGGTGTTCTTGGCTCCGACGTAGCCAGTAGCTCCGCAGGTCTTGCCTACAGCGTCGGCGACGCAAGCTCGATCGAAGTAGTGGAATGTCATGGGCGAGTTGGTGACCTGGTAAAGGCGCATCTTGGAGACTTCGGCAGTGTAGAAGTAGCACGTCTTGTACTGGGTGTCGAAGCTGATGGCTTTGCAGCCACCAGTGCAGGAGTTGAAGCAGCCCTCAATGGTGCCCTCGGCCTGGGACTTTTTGTACCAGGGGGTATCCGTGGCAGCGACGTAGCCGTTTCCGCCGCAGATCACGGGTTCAGGTGCACCTGCAAGGCAAGGGGAGGCATTGGAGAAAGCCGCGAGGGCGGTAGCAACGACGGTTGAGAAGCGCATGGTGATGGTTGTTGTGGTAGTTATGTGGATGTTTGTAAAGTTGCTTGAGAGGATGCAGTACCATAAAAGCTGGCTCTCGTGGCGCCTTATATAGCAGACTCTGGATGAGCCGCTGGTGACTCTTACATCGCCCTCGCATCCGTTTAGAGATTTTACCGTATGATCCGGAGCGACTCCCACCGACTTCCGAAAGCTGAAAGGCTGAATTAGACTATTGATCCGCCTGCATGATTTTCTAATAGCTTTTGCTTGGCTGCTACTTTGTTTGCTGCTACTTTTGGTTTTATCCTTGGCTTTAACCATCGGGGATATCAGCAAGGTGTCCCATTGGGCCTGACGAGCTCTTGGCTAGGGTAAAAGATAAGCACCAATATCAGGAGTAAAAAGCCACAACTGATGGGCTAACGGCTTTTAGCCGGGCAGAACATGTGTTGTTTTCGGGGCATTTGGTAGGCTATCGTCCAGTCCACAACAGGTGTAACCGTGAATGCAAAGGAGTTTGGGACGCAGAGAAGATCGCCAAGATCTGGGGTAGTCCGAATGCAGACCTGACAGAATATTCAACAGCACCCTCTGTAGATCTTCAGACATTTCAGGATACTAAATGTTGTATATATGGTTCAAAGATTGCACATTTTCACAATTGCTTTTGAGGTTTGGCCGTGTCACCCCGTGTGAGATGAGAATGACGAGGTTCGTTTAGAGTTGACATTCGCCCAAGGCTTTCAATAGTCCAAAGCCACAATTCTAAGCGAGCGTGCGGCTGGATCATGGCGACTTTATAGCTCCGCGTACTAATCCTCCGACAACAACCTGAATTCTCTTCGTCCCAATAATCTTAGTGTGCTGTTTGAATCAGCAGTCGGCCGCTGTTGACAGCGCACCGTATAGCCGCCAACAGCCTAGAAATCATCAAGGTCGTAGCAGTGTGCCATTGGCTCAGGCTGTCGGAGTGTCGGTCTTACCAGGATCTTGGGTTCCAGCAGCGGAAGACTCGGGGAAATGTGCGGAATTATGTTTCCTGTCTCTTGATGGTTGTGTATCATCGGCTAGGTGTCATTGGACAAACGGAATTGCCAAGAAACGATAGCTCCTTGCTGGGTTGTCAGCTTGCCACGCTTTCTTTATATCGGAACCAACCACGCGATAAGATAGCCGAGTGATACGACGCAACGTCGGGGTTTCGACACCGCTGAGCTGAGACATAGTGACTGAGTGTTTATTTGACATCTCAGCCCCTATACTTTCAATAGCCTGATGCTGACGCACGAGGTGGTTGTATGTAATGGGGAGTTGAGCAAGTTCATCCGTGGTGATTCTGAAATGAACTTACTATTATTATCCTTTCCTGCATTCATATTAATAGTTTGAGCTGTTAAAGAGTCAATATTATACCCTAATCAGCCATACTGCGTCGTCTAGACCACATGAAGAGGTCGCCGGCGCTCAGGGATGGCAAAAATAAGCATACGTCATTAGCAAAGGCGCTAATATAGGGAGTCCCCTCTTAGCTGAGCACCTCTCTGCATATCCTTGTCATATTCTCCAAAGGTACTCTACTAGAGGGAAACTGAAGGGAAGAATTAGAACTGTGAGCTGGTAGTAAAATACCTGCTTCTTGGAGCTGCTAGATATCTCTGTCTCCATAACACACGTCCAATATCTGGCGTTTCATATGCAAGATACAGCAATGCCTTTCCCTCATGTGACTTACTTTTATTTTCTTTTTATACCTGGTAAGCAAACCTTTGCAACTCCGCTGATTTCAAGAAGTAGTCGTGAAAAAAAGGAGTCTGTGTACGAAGATTGATCCCAAGTACCAGGCCAGCATTAGAAAGCGGATAACAATCACTGGCAGGTAGGTCGGGAGTACAAAGTTCCCGCCTACATGTAACAAGGCGCGTTGAGCAGCCAGCTGGACCTGTCGATCCTGGTAGGGATGATTTTAGTCCCGATACAAGCTTCGATATTTTGTGAGCTACAGAGGTTGGAAGTGCGTGAATACAAATGGCGTGAATGTCAAATGAGTCTTCTCCATAGTCTTTGATGTCAAATATAACTGAAGGTGTTTTCAGGAGATTAGCCAGATTCGGGTTCTGTTTTCCCTGCTTGATCTGTTAAAAGGCGAATGGGTAAGGGGGTGACAAGGACTTGGATTATGGCCAACAGTGGAGGGGGGATAAGCCCCTGATTAGCGTAAGCAGCTAATAACAACCCAATTCACAAGACAGCTTCGGTACATATCCTATTATGTAATCGTTCAATATAGCCAGTATGCTTTTATGTCGGAGTGCTCTGCTTGCGACTTGTTGCCATTGCGCACTGCAGACGATACGTATCGAACCAGGCTCTCGTCCGACGTCATGGCTCAGCGTCACTTAGAATGGAATGTATTGGCTAGAAATGGATCCTCTAAGCATCACCAGCGCCTCAGTCGCGCTGGCCGCCGCTGTCTACAAATCCATGATTGAAGTCAAAAAGATCGTTGGCACGATCGCCGATGCGGCCGACTCGTTCTCAGATCTAGCCGAAGAGGTTCAATTAATTCAGGGAGCCATGCAGGATATTCGAGAAGCAATCTCGCGATACAAGGTTGAGGAGGTTTTCTGGATTGCAGTCAAGGGCTGCCGCGCGACTTTGGCGTGCATCAAACATGAGTTTGAACCGCTTTTTAATTGGTGTGATTGGAAAGCTCGTTTCATGGTATTATGGAAGGAAGACAATATGAAAAAGCTGCTCGGGCGACTTGTCGCTATCGCAAAACGAGGAAGTATTTTGTTGTTGCTTCAACTTCTAAGCCTGTAAGACTAAACCCAAATATCGAATGTGAAACTGTAGCTGATCGCACTGTCAAAGGAGCTCAGTACGAGAAGTTCAAGCGCTGGTCACCAAGAAATAAAGCGCTTTGATTAGTTGCCAAAGAGGACGCAACGTCTCTCATACCGACCTACTGGGCTTGCCGTGATACAATCCTTGACTCTCTTGACAAAGGAACAGTTGATAGCATCTATGTGGACTAGGAGAATCGGGAGAGCAAGCTGAGCACGACTGAGTTTAACTTCGACTACGAACTCATCAACACACGGGCCTATCGTCGAGCTCTTGCTCAAGTACAAGCCAAACGCAGCCGACAGCTACCACGCAGATAGCTTGGCACCCTCGCCGGGGAACACAATGGCGGAATCATAGAGCCAGTTGAGGACCTCATTGATTTGAGTTGTGAACCGAATCAGCAAACTACTTCGATGACGTTACATATACCTCCACGGTCCTATACGGATCTAGCAGGTCTCTATTTCATGCCGAGAACTGTGGACGAAAGGGGAGATAGCCCTGAAAGCCTTGACAATTGTCAAACTGCCGAACCAACAGATATGCAAGGGATGACTGACCATCCGAGAGGATCCGATTTGACGCTTAAGTCTAGAGATGATAATTCACAAGATCAGATGCCTAGAATCCGGCGCAGGCATCCTACTACAACTCCGGATGGAGTGACGGGAGTGATTCAAGACAAATTTCAGCAGGGAGAGGCGATGACTGGTAAATTGGCATTAACGATGTATCTTAATAGCAGCAGCTTGTCTGCTGCACCCCCAAGGTCGTATGATATAACTGTAGACAGCACTCCAGTCAAAATCGACACGTTCAGGAGAAAGACTACGAAGCCACAAACCGCCTTAGTTGTGGATTGCTTCGAAAGTGGAAAAGGCCAGAAGGTTCCCACCGTTCGCGTACGCCTAACTCCTAAAGAGGAAAGCAGTTGACACAGAAGACCATTCTGAGGTTAAAGAGTCCAGCCGTGCTGACCGAGCTTCTGACATAGCTTCGGATGAGCAACTCGACGGTAGCCCCATGTGGAGTTCTCAAGCCCCAAACATCGGAGAATCCAGTCTCCAAGAAAGCCTGGCTGAGCTTGAAGCTAAGCACGGTCCTGGATGGTGGCGATGGGCAAGTCCACGAGGATCCGTCGAGATCTCGGATGAGATATGGAAAGGCAGCGTGACAACGAAAGTATCAGCCAAGAACGCAAACGATTCAAAGCATCAACCCTGTTATTCAGGATCTATACCCGATGATGACATGAGACCTCGGAGACTAAACACTGCCAGAAGACCACGCCCCAGAGTCAAACAAAGCGAGCGCAGCAAAAGCACCGATTCCACCAAAGTCAACCCAGGGACACCTCTGAGGGGAAACAGCCCTAGATTTCTCAAAACTGTCAAAGATGCCATTCAAAGGTTGATTCTACCTGAGCTCAGTGCAAAACGTGAGACAGACCAACGAGGGCCCCGATTCACTGAAGCAGAAGTCTTCCGTTACAGCTAACGCGAGCAAGAGAGGGGAACCAAAAGGGAAGCAGCTCTTGATCACATCGCCCAAGCATAATTGATGAGAGACAGAGGGATATGTTGAATAGAGAACGTGAATCGAGGAAATAGAGTTAATGTAGTAAATGTGGCAATACAAAGGTTGAGAGAGACGGGTCATCATACTAGCAAGAGAAGCATACTTATAGTTCATTTAGTATATGAATACTTATGCTTGAATTCACTGCATGATAAGAATTTGGATATTAAGCAGTACCTCCCCTAGGTCATAAGATAGTAGCTCTTATTTGATACAAGGATAATAAACCACGTAATGATAGACCTTTGTGAAGATGAGCAGGAAAAAAGACTGTTATAGAAGCAGCTCTAAACATCGATGCATCGCGCGGTGAATTCCAGATGCTCATATTTAGCGTCCCTGTCTGATAGAACTGACTGAATTTATCCTAGCGAATAGCGATGATTTTATCCAAGTCATATCTTGTTGGACATTGAAACAAATTATGTCATTGTCGGCAAATAGGCCCGACGAGCATCAGACTGTCTTCCATTTCTGGAAATCTGGGGTATCGGCCGGAAGTACGGACTTGAGAGACACTCCGTCCGTAGGATTCTTGATGTGGTGTGTTGTTGGTGATGTGACATTGTGGAGGTGGATATTTAGCCGTTGAAGAAATGGATCGACGGGATCGGAATAAGCATTTCTATTTGCGTATATCCGTATACCCGCCTCGCTTGGAAGTGTTAATCCAGGGGTAGAGTCTTGTGCTATTCTCCAGCTGGACATAAATTATTTAGACAATGACAGGTATTAGATCGACTGTACATGTTAGAACCACCTTTATGCCTGTCTTCGTGTCAAGATATCCTGAGTCAATCTCACATAATGCTGAGCAAATACCACCTCACCCATCCTAGCCCCCATACGAAGCACCCAATCTGAAGCTATTCGGGAAGCGGACGATCCAAAACCCCGTAGACCAACTCAGACCACTGACTTTAAGCTCACGCCACCAATTCTGTCCAGACAACGCTATGGTTGGCCTGATCTCCTCACGTCAATTGATCACCTGCAACCCTTGAAAAGCGGGCTGCCAAATGATTGGTTTTCAGCGGGTGATCCCTGTAAATGACCCCTGTAATGGCTTTGCTGATGGAGGGTCAGATCTGACCGAGTAACTCAAAGGCCCCAGGTTTTTTACGTTTTCGCATTTCGGTTTCGCTATGCTAAACGAGAAGACGCGTATTTGAACAATTAGGTTTGGATGGTGATTGTATAAGTATTTGATCGTCTTGTATAAAGAGGGATCGTTTAGAATAATTATTTTCTTTCTCAGGAACTGAGATATTGAGAGAAGTGAACTGGGTATCGTCATAAATGCAGGCAAGTCGTCCGCCAATGTCTGCCAGATGGCCCCCCAAAGAAAGACCTCAACTCCATAAAGACAAAGCCCAATTGCCAGAAAACTGATCTCAGAAAACTTGAAGTCTTGTTCATACGGGACTTCAATCACAAACAAACCGACCGACCATCCGTGTTGTATTTGAGAACTAATCCGTGTGAGAGGACAATTCCAGTTATTCATCAATCTGCTCCCGTAGGCGATGGCTCTCTGCTTCTCTTCCTTTTCAATTCATCACCGTCGTGTAAGCTCAAAGGTGACTGCTCGCGTTGATTTGGCGGACTATGCTCCGGCGTTGGAAGTCTTATGCAAGTGCAATGCCTAAGAAGTTCTTCACATCTCGCAAGTCTTTCTAGAAGATCTTGATTCGGACGTCTGCGCTTCCTTGGCGGAGCTGGTAAACTTGGAGTGCAGACTGTTTTAAGCTATTCAGCAGTCAGTATCAAGACCATCGGAACGTCTTAGAGCGGTTTACCCTTATGCAATTTGAACACGGACTCTTCCGATCGCATTTCTTTTTCCTCTGTTGGCAGAGCACACATGACAGCACTCTCTTGCCCGTCTTCTTCGGTTCCGAATCCATCGACGTGTTTGTAACTGTAGGACTCAAGTCCGTAGACTCATCCCGATGCGAAGCAGGACTCGACATTCTCGTATGAAATTTACGATAATTATCGTTCTTACAACATTTCAACTCGCATCTCATGAGATGTCGATGTCGACTTTAAAAGCATATAACCCAAACTCTAAACCCTCGAGAACTAGGGTGAAGACGATTGGGTAGCAGATCATGCAACAAACCCACGGCGGGAAATGGGGTGCCACACTCGGGCAGTCGGGCTCAAGACGCATCCCGAGAGCTCTCCACAACTTCCCGAGGCCAGGGGTTGACATACTAGGATACTGGAACTTGGAGAAGCGGGTATTTCTGGTGAACATGCGATTCGGGAGACGCAATCTGACAAGAGTCCGCTTGGCCGACTTAAAAGGACTGTGCGGTTAATATGTTCATTATCACGACACTGAAGCTTTATTTCCAGCAGTGCGCTTCAGTTTTTCGTATTGGAAGTTCTATTGATATGAGAGGCTGAAGCATTGGACATCAGATCATTATGAGTCCACTCGCATGCAAGTCGCTTGTACTCAATCTCTAGATCTCTGAAGCTCAAAACTCCCCAGTTATACTATCTCTATTAAGAAGCAAGTAATCAAAATACCCCATAGCACTCCAAAAGAAACACGGTTCAGCAATCATGGCATCAACTTATATGGGCGGTACCTCCGTCCAGCCAGCACCACTACCTGGACTAGGAACAAATGTAGCAGCAAACAATCAGACTACTACTTCAACTCATGACCCTCAAACACCCATGAATCCAAGTTCAGACACAACTCCTACCAACTATTCTCAAGACCACATGGTTTCCAAGGACGAAACACCAGCCAAATCTACCACAGAAGATGAAGAAGACTCGGAGCTCGAGCGCAGACACAGTATTGTCCGCGACCTGGCACGCCAGTACACCAACCAGAGTCAAATGTCTGCTATCAGCGGCAATCCCTTTACAGCAGACGAAAACAGTCCCCTGAACCCCAGAAGCGACAAGTTCAGAGCTTTGGCTTGGGCAAAAGCCATTTCGAAATTGCATAGTGAGACTGGCTTTACTAATCGAAAAGCTGGTGTTTGCTATCAGAATCTGAATGTGTTTGGATATGGCCAGCCTACAGATTATCAGAAGAACGTGGCCAATATCTGGCTTGACGCCGCTTCACTTCCGCGACAGCTGATGGGGTATGGAAAGACTAGGATTGACATCATCCGAGACTTTGATGGTGTTGTCAAGAATGGAGAGATGTTGGTGGTATTGGGACCTCCTGGATCTGGCTGTTCGACATATCTCAAGACCATTTCCGGTGAGACGAGTGGTATTTACATCAGCGATGATGCCTACTTCAACTACAGAGGTAAGTTGACAAGCTTGGCTAAGGTTCGGACTAGCTGAACATCACCAGGCATAACGGCCCATGAGATGCACACCCGCCACCGCGGAGAAGCAATCTACACCGCAGAAGTAGACGTCCACTTCCCCCATCTCACCGTCGGCGACACCCTCGACTTCGCCGCCCACGCCCGCGCCCCACGCTCCATCCCCGGCGACATCGACCGCGAGACCTTCATCTCGCACTCGCGCGACGTGGTGATGGCCATGTTCGGCATAAGCCACACGGTAAACACAAAAGTCGGAAACGAGTACGTCCGCGGCGTGTCCGGCGGGGAGCGCAAACGCGTCACCATCGCCGAAGCATCCCTCAGCGGCGCGCCGCTGCAGTGCTGGGATAATAGCACGAGAGGTCTGGATTCAGCAAATGCGGTCGAGTTTTGTAAGACGTTGAGGCTGCAGACGCAGATGTCTGACACGGCGGCTATGGTGTCGATATATCAGGCTCCGCAGGCTGCTTATGATATTTTTGACAAGGTTGTTGTGCTGTATGAGGGAAGACAGATTTTCTTTGGGGGGACGAAACTGGCAAAGCGGTATTTTGAAGATCTAGGCTTTGAGTGTCCTGCGAGACAGACGGTGCCCGATTTCTTGACGTCGATGACAAGTCCACAAGAGCGAATTATCCGAAAAGGGTTTGAAGACCGCGCACCGAGAACACCAGATGAATTCGCAGCAGCATGGAAAGCCTCGCAAGCCAACACCCTTCTACAACGCGAAATCGAAGAGTATAAACGCGACTTTCCCATCAATGGACCAGAAGCAGAAGAGTTTAGAGCGAATCGACGCGCGGCTCAGGCCAAGAACCAGCGAAAGAAGAGTCCGTACACGTTGAGCTACTGGCAGCAGACGAAGCTCTGTGTCTGGCGGGGCTTTAAGCGCTTGGTTACGGATCCGACTATCACGCTGACACAGTTGTTCGGGAATTTCATCATGGCGCTGATTGTGGGGAGTGTGTTTTATAATATTAATCAGACGACTTCTAGCTTTTTCCAGAGGGGGGCTTTGCTGTTTTTGGCTTGTCTGTCTAATGCGTTTTCTAGTGCTCTTGAGGTAACCCTGATATCTCTATCATATCCACGGTTTAGGGCTAACGGTTTCAGATTCTTACGTTGTATGCTCAAAGACCCATTGTCGAGAAGCACGATCGATACGCCCTGTATCATCCTTCGTCTGAAGCGGTGGCCTCCATGCTCTGCGATATGCCCTACAAGATCCTCAACGCCTTCACATACAACCTAACACTCTACTTCATGACCAACCTCCGTCGAGAACCCGGTCCCTTTTTCTTCTTTCTCTTCATGACATTCCTCGTCACGCTCTGCATGTCCATGATTTTCAGAACAATTGCTTCTGCGTCCCGAACACTCTCACAGGCTATGGTTCCCGCTGCTCTCCTCATCCTCGCATTGGTTACCTTCACAGGCTTCGTTATCCAGATTGACTATATGCTCGGTTGGTGCCGGTGGATCAACTACGTCAATCCGCTTGCGTATGCGTTTGAATCACTTATGGTGAATGAGTTTCATAACCGCAAGTTTAAGTGTAACTTGTTCATTCCTACATATCCTGATGCAGCACCCGAGAATCGCGTTTGTTCGACTGTTGGGGCTGTGCAGGGAGAGCCTATGGTTTCAGGGGACAGGTATATCAACTTGTCTTTCTCATACTACCATGCGCACAAGTGGCGAAATGTTGGTATTGTTATTGCTTTTACGCTCCTTTTCCTTGCGACATACATGTTCTTTGCGGAGACTGTCAGTGCAAAGAAGTCGAAGGGAGAAGTTCTTGTTTTCCGTCGCGGACACAGACTTGCAAAGAACAGAGTCGATGCTGAATCTAGTCCAGTGGGTCGCGTGGCTATCACAGAGAAAGAAGGCTATGGGGAAGGACAGCCGTCGAACTTTAAGTCGACGAGTGTCTTTCACTGGAACAACGTCTGCTACGACATCAAGATCAAGAGTGAAAACAGGCGTATTCTTGATAACGTAGCTGGATGGGTCAAGCCCGGTACAATGACAGCTCTAATGGTACGCCCCCTACAACTCCATATCCTTCTCAACACTAACGAATTCAGGGCGTCTCAGGAGCCGGCAAAACAACGCTCCTCGACTGTCTCGCCGACCGCACAAGCATGGGCGTCATCCACGGCGACATCCTCGTCGACGACAAACTCCGCGACGCCTCCTTCCAGCGCAAAACAGGCTACGTCCAGCAACAAGACCTGCACCTATCCACAACAACAGTCCGCGAAGCCCTCAACTTCTCCGCCATCATGCGTCAGCCAAAACACATACCAGTGAAGCAGAAGATCGCGTATGTTGATGAAGTCATCAAAATGCTAGACATGCAGGACTATTCCGAAGCAGTTGTTGGTGTTTTAGGCGAGGGTTTAAATGTAGAACAACGAAAACGCTTAACGATCGGCGTTGAACTTGCTGCGAAACCGCCAGTTTTATTATTCGTTGATGAGCCTACCTCGGGATTGGACTCACAGACTTCATGGGCTATTCTAGACCTGTTGGAAAAGCTGGCTCGTAGCGGACAAGCCATCCTCTGCACCATCCACCAACCATCGGCCATGCTCTTTCAACGCTTTGATCGCCTGCTCTTCCTTGCCAGCGGAGGGAAAACAGTGTATTTCGGAGACGTCGGCGACCATTCCCGCACAATGACTCGGTACTTCGAATCCCACGGCGCAGAACCATGTCCACCTGAAGCAAACCCCGCAGAATGGATGCTCGAAGTAATCGGCGCAGCACCCGGTTCCGAGACGAACCTCGACTGGCCCCAGATCTGGAAAGATTCTTCAGAGTTTGCTGAAGTTCAGAAACACTTGCAGGAATTGTCTCATCACAAGGTTGAGAAGAGTCAAGATGAAGATCCGCATTTGTACGATGAGTTTGCAGCTACCTTCACGACGCAGTTGAAGTATGTCACGACGCGAGTCTTCGAGCAGTATTGGAGAACGCCATCATATATCTACTCGAAAGCGGCGCTGTGTACGCTCGTCGCATTATTTATTGGTTTTTCGTTTTATCAGGCGCCTAACACGGCACTTGGGCTGCAGAATCAGATGTTTGCGATTTTTCAGGTATTGACTGTCTTTGGCCAGCTCACGCAGCAACAGGTACGCCAAATTCCCTCAAATCTGACTTGACATGAACAAGACTGACTATTTAGATGCCGCACTTTGTCATTCAACGAGATCTATATGAAGTCAGAGAACGGCCCTCCAAAACGTACAGCTGGCAGGTATTCATCCTAAGTCAAATCATCGTCGAAATCCCATGGAACATTCTCATGGCTGCGATTATGTACTTTTGCTGGTACTACCCCATCGGTCTATACCGCAACGCCGAACCCACCGACGCCGTAGCTGAGCGCGGCGCCCTGATGTTTCTTCTCTTTTTGGTCTTTATGCTCTTCACCTGCACTTTCACCGATTTCATAATCGCAGGGTGCAGTTCAGCCGAAACAGGAGGAAATATCGCTAACTTGCTCTTCATGATGTGTCTCATCTTCTGCGGTGTTCTCGCACCACCGGATAGTTTCCCCAAGTTCTGGATTTGGATGTATCGCGTCAGTCCGTTTACATACCTCATATCAGCCATCTTGTCCACCGCTGTGGCGAACACAGAAGCTGTCTGTGCGCAGAACGAATATGTTGTTTTTCCACCGCCAGAGGGAAAGACGTGCGGGGAGTATATGCAGGCGTATATAAAGAGTGCGGGAGGATATCTTGTGGATGAGAGCAGTAACAGTACATGCACGTACTGTACTATTGGGGATAGTAATGTGTTTTTGGCGGGGGTTCAGTCGCACTATGATGAGCGGTGGAGGAATTTTGGGTTGATGTGGGTGTATATCATCTTTAATGTTTTTGCGGCTTTGGCGTTGTATTGGCTTGTTAGAGTCCCGAAGAATAAGAAGGGGGAGAAGGGGAACAAGGTGTGAGAAGGTGGTAGAAGCAGGTTAGGAGGATTACTTTTCTTCTTTTCCTGTATCATATAATTACTATGATTTGGCACTGCTCAGTTCTAATAGCCTGTCCTGCTGTCGGTCAGATATATCCGGAAAGCTCTCATAATAAGAATACCTCAAAGCCCCTCCTGAAGGCTAAGTTTACGGCAAAATATGCACGATTCGATGATATTCCTATCGATTAAAGTATCAAGCGCCGACATCCATGTCGCTATACCTCTTTGGCTTCCTTATCACTCCAACCCCCCATAAATCCAAGTAAAGGACTCAAAAACGGCTGCTGAAAACGTAGTCCAGCTTTCAGCTGCATAGCCATGTCTCACTTGCGAACCCTTATCAGCCAATCAAACACGACGTTTTCGTAACGGAAGAAACAAGCTTCGGCCACCAAATACCTATTGCATCTTCAGCCGCAGCCACGAGATAGAATATGACGCTAAAAGGTCATTTTTAGTTCTAGGCCGGTAGACTATTGATATTACGGGACACTATCACATATCTTGTCGTGAATATGGTATGGTGCGTGTTCTATACGCGCTTAGCTCCCGCCACAGGGCTGAATTATTGGAAGCTGAACAAACGCCACACGAACTTGGCCTCCCCTCTTTGCATTTCACATGTTCGTAACACCCATACTCTCATTTGGTCACTTGCAGTAACGCATGCGATGCACAGCCCAAACGGTGTATGACGAGACTCTGGTGATTGTCTACATTAAGCTTCGGCAGTGACCGATATTACACTTTGTGGAACGCCATTCACCTCTTCGGCTAGGCACCACCGCCTCCTTTGCTCGATAGGTAAATGGCTCGGAAGAATAAGGAATGGAGGGGAGTCCGTTTACATTCGCCTCTGGAAATTTGTCAATATCTTTGTCCACTGGCACAAACTCCCAACTTGGCTCGGTGTCTTCAATCTCCTCGCTCTTCGATATGAACTCCGCGAGAAGAACCTTCACGACACCTACCCCAATGCCGAGTTTCAGGGCAATGCGGCAGATTGCCCCATGAAGAACTCAAAGTTTATCGCGACTAGAAACTCTGATGGCGATTTCAATGATCTGGCGCAACCGAAGATGGGGTGCGCTGGTATGAGATTCGGTCGAAACGTCCCAAGAAAGTATACCACGCCGCCCACTCAACAGGAGCTGCTTACGCCCAATCCAAGAGTTATCTCTGAGAAGATTCTTGCTAGACCTGAAGGCCAGTTCAAACCCGCTGAGATCGTCAATCTTCTCGCCGCAGCGTGGATCCAGTTCCAAGTTCATGATTGGGCACAGCACTCCCTCGTCACCAACGGCGACAAAGACGTTGAGATCCCTCTCGACAAAGCCGACAGATGGTCTGAGCGCATCATGAAAATCCCCCGAACCAAGAAAGACGATCCTCTTTCGCAACAAGATATCGAGACCCCTGCTTATACCAACGAGTGCACCCATTGGTGGGACGCCTCTCAGATCTACGGATCCACTGAAGCCGAGACAAAAGCTCTCAGAGCAAAGTGTGATAAATCATATCCCGGTCAACTTCATGTCACTCGCGAAGATGGAGTGCAGTTCCTCCCTCGATCGGATGATGGTATTCCCAAGACTGGGTTCAGACAGAACTGGTGGTTGGGCCTTGAACTTCTTCATACGCTATTTGCGCTTGAGCATAATGCTATTGCCACGCAGCTTCATCTTTCGAATCCGAGCTGGTCGAGTGATCAGATTTTTGATACTGCGCGACTCATCAATTGTGCTCTTATGGCAAAGATCCATACTGTTGAGTGGACACCTGGTATTCTGCAGCACCCTGCACTGCAGATTGGGATGAATGCGAACTGGTGGGGACTTTTGGGCGACAAGGTATGTCCTCTGATTCTGAGTAATGATTGATTACTGACTGACTTTAATAGCTCTGGCATGTCTTTGGTCGCGTCTTTGACAACAAATCAGAAGTCATTTCTGGTATTCCCGGATCAGGTGTCGATCACGACAATGTGCCATACTGCCTCACAGAAGAATTCGTCTCCGTCTACCGTCTTCATCCTCTCATCCCCGACAACGTAGCATTCTTCAGCATCAAAGACGGTCAACACAAGGGCACACTTCCCATCAAAGAGGTTGCCTTTGAATCAGCCCGCAAGCCCTTTAATGAAGGCAAATCAGGCTTGGGTCTCTCATTCGCTGATGTCTTTTACTCCTTCGGCGTCAACTACCCAGGTGCCATTCGAGCCCACAACATGCCCAACTTCTTGCGCGACTTGAATATCCCAGGCGACAAGGACTTTCCTCACGGTCGACACTTGGACCTGGGAACCATTGACATCCTTCGTGATCGTGAGCGCGGCGTTCCTCGCTATAACGCTTTCCGTCGCCTATTTCACATGGTGCCCGCAAAGAGCTTCCTTGACCTCACAGGCGGTGATGCCGAGTTGGCTGCTGAGTTGGAAGAAGTCTACGACGGCGATCTTGAAGCCGTGGATCTTCTTGTCGGTACGCTCAGCGAGCCTCTGCCTAAGGGTTTTGGCTTCAGCGACACTGCCTTCCGCGTGTTTATCCTCATGGCCACTCGTCGCATCAAGTCTGATCGCTTCCTTGCTGGTGATGGCTGGTGCCCTGAGGTGTATACTCGCGAGGGCATTAATTGGGTTCAGAATAACACGATGAAGGATGTTTTGTGTCGACACTTTCCTGAACTCGCTGCAACGCTGCATAACGTCAAGAATGCGAGTATTTTCCTAGTCATTGTGATGATTTTGAAACTAACCGTTGTCACAGGCTTTTGCTCCTTGGACCAAGATTGGTCAGACTGAGGCTTACGCTGGTCCAGAGACTAACAAGGCAAAGAACTGAAGTTTCGGGTCATGAAAGGAAGGAACATCTTTCATTTATGGCTTTGTTCGGGAAATGGTATTGGAAGCACTTGGATGTAATTTGTAATTCGCATACGGTGGGAGAGTTGACCTTTTGTTGGCCCAGGTCCTGAGGTATGAGAGACTAGAAGTTGTAGAGAGCTAAGTATCGACAAATTGCACTCGTCTTATACCATATCCATTTGTCTCAAGTACTAGGTAGAGTCTGACATTCTCAGTGACTATCTTCCGATCTATCTTATGGCCAGAACTATCTCCTCAAGTATACCAAGTAGGCTCAGGATACTCCCCCAACAAAAGATACCTTCCAAGCTCCCGGTTCTTATACGCCACAGGATCATGCAGCGTATGCGTCCTCAAATCCCTCCAGAACCTATCCAAACCAACCTTTGCAGCCGTAGATCTCGAACCCGTGACTTCAAACACTCCCGATGTGATCTTCAGACCAGTGTCGGTAGTGACGACCTTGAGACTGGCGACCCATTCGGCAAATTCACCACGTTGCTCGGCTGTAACAGCGGAACGATCTTGTGAGTACTTGGCGTAGAGTGAGTCCGCTTCAGCGTTGACTTTCTCGGCAAGTGCCTCGGTGGCGCGGAGGTGGGCGAAGAAGTTGCCGTAGGTGGAGAGAATATAAAATTCATCTGTTGCTTTCTCCTTGTTCTGGGGACATGTTAGAAATTGTTTGGCTTGAGAGTGTGGGCTACCTACATCGCCGCCGAAGGGCCAGGCGCGTGTGTTCTTGAGAGTGTACTCTTTGGCAAACTCAAGAGCACCAGCCGCGATGCCGAGGTATAGGTTGGCAAAGTTGAGTTGAATTCTGTATCTCATGTTAGTAAATCCGAAGAACAATAACACACGCAAACAACTTACGTCGGCAAGAACAGACTCGTGAAAGGGATTGCCAGAATATTAGGATCAGGCTTCTTCGCCTCAACATCCCATCCCAAGGCATCACCCCACGGCGCCTCAACATTCTCAATATTAACACCCCCTGACTCCGTAAGCCTCAGCCCAACATTATCCCAGTTATGCTTAAACTGGATACCAGGCTGCTGTGTCGGAACAATAGCAAAGATATGCTCTTCCTTTTCACCATAAACGCCCTCAAGGACAGTCAAGTCTGAAATCACACCGCCGGTGCTAAAGTTCTTGAAACCATTGAAGATAAGCTTATCTCCGTTGGAAGTGATCTTGAGATCGTTGTCGCGAGGGTTCACGGCACCGCCGACGAAGTAATTGTTGGAGATGATTAGCTTGTGAGTGCGGTCTGCTTGCTCGGGAGTTCCGACTACGTTGGCGGTTGTGGACCAGACGAGATGGTAGCCGAGAAGCATGCCAACAGATCTATCATTCATCAGCTTCCATACCTCAAAATATGTAAAGGAAAACTTACCCATCCGTCTTGGCGACCTCGCGAATTGCTCTGAAACCAACACTCCATGGCTGTTCACCACCGCCATATTTAGCTGGACCGAGAATCTTGAGAAGGCCGGAATGCTTGAGAAGAGCGACTTCAGCCTTGGGAGACTTGTTTGCGCGTTCTCGAGCTGGAGCGTCTTTTGCTAGGACTTGAGCGACGTCCTTGGCACGCTTAATCCAGCCTTCGGCATCAGTGGGGAGAGTGGACCACTGAGCCTCGTACTCCTTGTAGACAGCTGGGTCAGAACTCTCAAAAGTGGTGGCCATGATGAGAAATGCTTGGTATGATGACTCTATGTAGAATAATTAATTGAGAACTGTGGTTTGAGAATCATGCTGTCTATATAGGCACACGGCTCCTCACATTGCGTATACAACGTCGAGTATGTCGTTATCATAGCTGCAGGGACAAACGGGTCAAGCTCTCTGCAGCTCCAGCTAACCTCGGCAGTTGAGCAATTTATCTATGGCGATCATTCTCCAGTAATTGTGTCAATGTCAAAGCGGTTATCTAGCGACTGTACCCATGAGTTGATCCTTTCTTGCGTGATTGGCGTCATCAAGGTTTGACTGGGGTATTGGCGTGTTTTGGTCTAAAATGATGAGATGGGCGGCACAAAGCATGCCATCCAGCATGACTAAGCAGATACCTCTTTAACCAATTCCAACAAGGTATTTCAATTACTCGTAGTTATTTATTAGTCTCTTAGAATATTTCGTGATTAAACCTCTTTTTATGTTATGTGAAATTCTAGAGTGAATTTATGATTATATCTCTTCAGCTAGTTCTACATATCATGGTTAAACACAAAAGGAAACAACTAGAGACAGTAAACAAATACAGTAAATTAGAAAATAAAGAATAAATGTCAGAATCGTCGATTAGAAAAGGAGTGGCCAAGGGACCAAGGTCATATAGTTCCTACCAGATAATAATTAGGTAGACAATCCCTTGCGTCAGATCTCGACGGGGAACCTTTTTCGAAGTGATTCGCCTTGCAAGTACAAGTAAACCTGCACAGGTATAAAGCTAACCGTGATGAAGGCTAACACGCTATTCCCCCAGCCCAGTCCAAGGTTGGCATAGTGTGTCGGCGTGGCAAGGGGCAGAAAAGCACCTGTCAGATTCCGGAGGAGTGCAATACCCGCGAGTGCAGACGCCGCTGTCTGAGGTCCGAAGATGTCGGTTATGTACGTCTGAGACGATGAATTGATAATAACCGCCCCAGGTCCGCAAATAGCAGTGCCAATGATGGGCACAACCCAGTGCACCTTGTATTCAGTGGTCCAGCCGTAGATAAACAACCCGATCGGAAACATTGGAGATACAACCATCATCATGACAAGCCGTTATTCAGGGCGGTAATTTCCCCCTTCAGCTTTCAGCAGACGATCACTCAGCTTGGCAAAGGTGATGACACCTATGGCGCAGCCAAATCCAACACCAATGTACGCCAGGCCGCAAACACTGACGCTCCAGTGGTAAGTATTTTCGTAAACGGTAGGAAATGTGGCGAAGAGAAGCATGGTTACGCTGAAGTTGAAGGCGATGTAGAGTGAGATTAGAGCCACGATGGGCGATGTGAAGAGAAATTTTATTGGTCGGGTTAGGGTGTGTAGCACGAGCTGCTTGGCCGAAGTCTGCTTATCGCCGGCGGCCCGTAAGTTTGAATTGCCAGTCTCGTTACGAAGTCTAGCGGCCTTGGACTTGAGGATGTCGGTAGAGCTTGTTTCATACATGAATAAGAAAGTGATCAGGGTGACTGCGCCAGCCTAGTGGAAGTATCATCCGTTAGCTTAGACCAGAAAAGGAGTGAACCGGACATACTTACAAGTATCAAAATGAGGTAGAAACACCATCTCCATCCTAGGTTTTCAACAACGAATCCTCCCACGATAGGACCGAGAACCTATTTTCACTATTAGCTTACTCAAAATCTCAAAACACCGAAAATAAAACATACAGGGCCAAGGAGCGGCCCGGCCGTGAAAATAGCCATAGCAACACCCCTCTCCTCCTTCGGCAAAAGATCAGCCACCGTACCCCCGCCCGTAGACATATATGACGCAGCAGCCATAGCAGTCAACAGCCGAAAGACCAGAAACTCAGCAACATTAGTACTTCGTGCACAACCAGCCGTAAACCCCATGTAGAAAACTGAGCTTGTCCGGTAGATGGGCATGCGGCCAAAGACCTCAGACATAGGGGGTATGAATAACTGGCCGAGCGCAAAGCCCAGTGATGCCATGGTGATGGTCAGGACTTCAACTGTGTTGCTTTTGAAGCCAAATTCTCGTTTCATGGTAGCGGCGCCGGGGGCGAACATTGTGGTTGCGAGGTTGGTGTATAGGACGGATGGGCTGATGACTATGATGTTGGTCAACTTGTAGGCTTTAGACCAGTTGCGTGGGTTTTCAGGGTCATTGGGACCAGACCAGTCGGTAATATTTGGACCTGGCGTAGGAGCTATCTCGCCAGCTTCTATTGCACCCTTTTCAGCATTAGGCTTCATGTTTGCAGCATGGATATCATCAGAGTTCATTCCTCCTCGCTTGTCGATGTTTGATTTCTGTCCACGGCCAATATTGCCTTGAACCGTAGCATCGAAACTGACTGCCGTGCTTGATTCATCATCATAAACGGCCTTTTCGCTGTCAGCCTGACTTTTCGCCATTGTTGTCAGATGCACATCGTCGTCTGTGTACGGGTGGAATAAGCTATCCAAATTCTTTGATTTCTGTGCTTCGCTGTTTCGGCCTCGATGGAAACCGTCTTGGAAAACTAATTATGCATTGTTATAAGAGAAGAAATAATGGCAGTTTTAAGGGCAAAGTCCAGGAGTAGTTGGCCATATGGTGTTACCTGTTTGCCCCGGATTTGCTCCGTTGTTGGATAACATTAGAACAGATCGTCCAGCGAATCAAAATCAAAGAAACTGATACAAGAACAGACACCTCCCGTGGCAATCACCAACCTTATATATCCCGCAATTTTTATCAAATTCTCAATAATGATCCTAAACTCCTTCAATGGGAGGCTATAAGTATCATATTTGGCATATATTGACTATATATGAGCCCTATTTAACGATAATGATAGGTCTGGTAAAGCTGGAATTGCCAAGTGGGGCGCCTACGTTCGCCCCGTCCTCTGACTGGCTCATTAAATGTTCCGTTAAATGCTCCGTCGAATGCTCCGTCCATGGCCCCGCTTTATCCTCCGACACCCACCAGCACTTTGCTCCGCCAAATACTCTATTTGTCACTTTCACTCTAACTTGCCACTGACACTTTCATTTCATTTCGATGGCTCGAGCTTGCACTTGATAGGTTCTCTTGAGCCACCCGCCTATACCGAAATACCAAACCAGCCGTACATCATGTTTCTAGCTTTTGTAACAGCATCCCTTTTCCTCCGATTCTGCCCCCAAGCATATCTGTTAACGCGGCGCGCTAGAAATTCATATTTTCTCCGACTGTGTCGCTGGATTTCCAACGACAGCATTCAGTGGTGGGTTTATAGGACAGGGCTTCGCTTCAGCAACGAGTGTTTCAACATCGAGTTTGTTTTCAATGAACTTGGAGACCCCAGACTCGGCGACTGGGTAGGCAGGGTGACCTCATCAGGGAGCAAGAAAGTCTATGGCCTCTATAGTAGTAGAACTAAATATTGAGTTAAATCTAATATAAATTCAAAATGTTATTTTAACTAGTTCTTTTTTACTCAGCGCAATGGTGGTGGGTACGTTTACTTCTTATAACCTACGAATGACCTGGGTATGGTGGGATAGGGATGTAGTCTATTTTCTTACTAAGTCAAACTCAGCCTTGTGCTTACTCCTGGTTACACAGCTGCAGAGTATAGTCTCTGGACACAAATAAGCGTCAATCTTTTTGTCTCCCCCTGTCCTATTTTCCTGTCACCTCTAAATCCTGGCTAGTTCAGGCTCTCAACGCTGTGGCGTGTTTCGCCCTAAAATGATGAGATGTAATATCCAAACCCTGCAGCTACAAACTGACGTGATCTACGCTTATCTCGGCAATTCCTTACCGACCAAGCCCCGGGTCCTCGGTACAAACGAAAATAAAAGAAGCACGGCCCGTTTTTGTTTATAACATGAGAATTGCCTAAAGTGGAAGTCAGGCGTGTCTCAAGTAAGCTGAACCGCTGTCTTAGACGGCAAAGCCACAAAATGAAATATAATAATAATTCTATTGCTATACTGCTAATTCTAGAGCGCATCTCATGAAATATGAGCGGCATTTTGTATCACATCCATTTATCCGAAAATAGTGTTTAGTCTCGTCACACCATCTGATATCGGCAATTGATGTAAGTAGATCCCAAGGTACACGCGAATCCAGCCCCACCATCTCCGCAAGCACGCGATTTGAGTGCGGCGATTGCGCAACACTTTTATATGTCGCATTTCACTTATATGAGTATTACGCTCACCTGAAGTCTCATTCACTAATATTATTTCATTCTTTACCCCTCATTCACTCAGTTTTGAGAGACAACTTGCAGTCAAAATGTCTGAATCACAAGAGGCCACCAAGGCTAAAAAGCAGCTCATCATCAACGCCTTTGTTGAATCTTGCAGTGGTCATCAATCACCTGGTCTTTGGAGACATCCAGATGATAAATCATGGGATTTTAATAATATCAGTCACTGGGTGAAGCTGGCGCAACTTCTTGAGAAAGGAAAATTTCACGGTATTTTTATCGCTGATGTTCTTGTGAGTTACTCTCATTATATCACAACTCATTTCGCTCACATTTTTAGGGATCTTATGATGTCTATAAAGGTCCTCGCAATCCAGATCCTGCCATCATTTCAGGTGCGCAGTGGCCTGTGAATGAACCTCTGGCTACTGTGCCAGCCATGGCTGCAGCTACTAAGAATATTGGTTTTGGTGTAACCGTGGCGACCACTTATGAGCAGCCTTATCATCTTGCGCGCCGACTCAGCACTGTGGACCATCTTACTGGCGGAAGACTGGGCTGGAACATCGTTACTGGATATCTTGACTCTGCTGCGCGAAATCTCGGACATACTGAACAGCCGAGCCACGATGAGAGATATGCCATTGCGGAAGAATACGTAGATGTCACTTACAAGCTTTGGTGGGTGACTCACTATCTTCATTTGAATTCCAACTCACAAATTTAGGCAATCATCCTGGAGAGACGATGCAGTCAAACTCGACCGTGAAAAAGGCATCTACACAGACCCCTCCCTAGTCCGTCTAATCAACCACTCCGGAAAATACTACACCGTCCCCGGCCCTCACATCTGCCAGCCCTCCCCCCAACGCACACCCCTAATCCTCCAAGCCGGAACTTCCAAAGCCGGGAAGAACTTTGCCGCCAAGCACGCCGAGGCCATCTTCGTCGCTGGCCACAGCCCCGTCACGGTGGCGAAGAACATAGCTGAGATCAGAACCCTAGCAAAAGAGCAATTCGGTCGTGATCCCAAAGCGATCAAGTTTCTGGCTATGTTTTGTCCGATTATCGGAAAGACCCAGGAGGAGGCTGATGCGAAGTATAAGGAGCTTGTGAGCTATGGTTCTGAGGATGGTGCGTTAGCGCTGTTTGGAGGATGGACGGGGATTGATCTTGCGCAGTATGGTGATGATGAGGAATTACGGTATGTTGAGTCAAATGCGATTCGCTCAGCCGTGGAATCATGGTCCAAGTCTATCCCAGGGGTGAAGGCCTGGACGAAGCACACTGTGGCAAATCATATCAAGGTCGGTGGTCTAGGAGCCACAGTCGCAGGAACACCAGAGCGCATTGCAGATGAGATGGAACGATGGGTCAATGAAGCTGACGTCGATGGGTTCAATCTGGCGTATGCTCTCATGCCAGCGAGTTTTGAGGAGGTTATTTCTGATTTGTTGCCGGTTTTGAGGGAGAGGGGATTGTTCTGGGAGGATTATGCTGTGGATGGAGGCACGTATAGGGAAAATGTCTATGGGAAGAAGGGTGTTGCTAGACCACCTGCTGATCACCCTGCTGCGAAGTATCATTGGACGAAAGATGATTGAGCCAATCAGGAAGAATAGAGCTGTTGAAGAAAATACGACGTGATAAAATAAAGAAGTTTTTGAACACATAGTGAAATGTTTATAAACTATATTCTAGGGAAGCCTATCGTTTTCTGTTTGAATTCTTATTCTCTTCCTTATTTCGTCTTGTTAAAGTTGTTGGTTGACTCATAACCTCACACCACTCCCGAGCTTTCATTCTAAACCTTGAGACCTTCAAGCTTCCATTGGCACAGATCACAACACCGATACAAAAGTCTATATAATCGTACCCCAAACATCGCATATCCTGTTTGAAAACAAGTTTCAGGTTTTCAAACCTTATGGTTCGCCCTCGTCCACTGGCAATATCATACCCAATCAAGCTTTCAATGTTCTCATTTTGTTCACCAACTTAGAAATCAAACTTCCATCAGATGCAAGTTTCTATCATTCCCCTGACTATAAAATCCCTTCTTCGTTCTGAAGTTGTCCCACGTTTTCTTTCCTTCTTTATATTTCCGAGGATCTGACTCTAGTTGACCCCACACATCGCCTTATCTCTCAACGCCAACAGTCATCTCATCTCCGCGGACCACTCGCCAACTTCAATCTCAGGCTCACTCTCAATTTCACCTCACACCTTTATTTTTTTTTCTCATCATCACCATCATGTCTACTCCTTCTCTCTCTATCCTCCCTGAGGAGCTTCAAGTTCAGATCCTGGGATACATATACAAATATTCCCTCATCGACCTTCGTCTCGTCAGCCATACTTTCTGCCGCCTCATCACACCAATCATCTTTCGCGCCATCCGCGTCCGCGCTTATAAAGATGAGCCACGGCGTTTCACCAACATCGCCATGACAGAACATCTGAGATGCCATGTCCGAGAGGTCACTTGCGATACATGGACAGGATCTTTTCGGACAGATAAACGCCTGGAGCTCATGGACAAGTTCTTCCAAGCTATTCCTGTCATATCCGTGTTCCCTAAACTCGACACTCTCAACATACGTCTGGAGCACGATAGATTTCATATCAACAACAATACGCAATTGAGACTTTTGGAGACGGTGTTTCACTGCCTGGAGGGGGCCTGGAAGGTACATGATTATGTTCGCAGGGATACCATGTCTTCACCCCAGCTGTCCAATCAACATGCTCAGACTGGGGTTCCACATCCTATCAAGACCCTGACGATCTCGAATATTGTTGATGTCAGCCGTATCAAAGCGCTTCCTGCTTTTCAAGCTGTCATGAACTCAGGAGCTCTAAAGGACCTGCGCGTCGGCGTAGCTGACCCTGATGACTCTAAAGACATCACTACAACACGGAAGAGCCGCCAAGATATCCACCACGATCTTCTTGATATAGTGCTCACCCCCAGCATCGCCAGCAATCTCCAGGTCCTGTCCCTGTTTTCTCCAACCTCATGGGGATGGTTTCCCAACATGGACTTCCGCCTGATTGGTGGCAATGATCTGCCCAATCTCAAGGTTCTCGCTTTGGGACACTTTGAGTTCAGTCAATGGTGGCAGGTTGAGTGGATCGGATCCCTTGGCATCGAGAAGCTTTATCTCGATGAGTGCACGGTTCTACACTCGGATCGCAATCGGGCTGACCCCGTTACGGTTGGTGGTTGTCAAGGCAAGGGTTCCTTTTCCCAGCGGGTAGAAAATAATGCCTGGCGTGAGGGCTCAACTTACCATACACATACCCGCTGGCACCACATCTTTGATCACTGGGCCAATATCATGCCTAACATCCGGGTCTTCAAGATCGGGCAAGGCTGGTCCTTAGACAATGCTTGGAAGGCAATTGATCCAACCTACGAGGGGAACTTTTACGAATACGTTGAAGAAGACCACGAGGCTATTTTTCAGCCCTTCCAAGATACTAGCCATCAGCATTTTGAGTGTCCTTTGCCTCTTACCACAGGCACTGGAATTCGACGGTATGGATCTGAGGCTGTTCAGAGTTATGGTGCTGTCTTCCAGTACGTGGAACATGTTGAGGGAGGGGGCCATACTTATACTGATAGTCCTGGCGATGGGAAGGAGTTTATGAATGTCAGTTCGGGGGAGAAGGAGTGGGACAAGAATGCTTTTGATAAGTTTTTGACGGTTGTTGAGACGAGGCGAAAAGGGCTGGTTGGCCGGGAGTAGGAAGGGCATTGTTGTGATTGGATATGTTTGCGATTGGTTAAAAGATTGGGGGCGATAAAAAGGGAACTGCATTTGCAAACAAAGGCGTTGGTTGCTAAGAACGAGGGAAGCATTGTTTGGATTGTATCGTCTTTTTTTTGCTTTTTCCACTTTGTTATTAGAAACACATAATTGGACGCATACTTGTATATAGAATGGAGTACAGGGATTGCAATTTATTCCAGTTCTTTATTTTTAAGGTGCCAATTTGGTCAGCCTGCGTTACACAAAAAATCTAGAAATTCAACAAACGACATTTCATAACCGAGCGGCGCGAAATGCCCACCCTGACGTCCTGGCATGTCGCATTGGGGGCCTTTCCGTCATATACCAATAATCCTTATCAGGAGTATTCTTGGCCTGCAACATGTATCTATTTTCTTGATTGCCCATTCGTGCTCATAATCAGGCAGATGGCCGAGTAAATTATTTGTGGAATTGTCCTGCACATGATGATAAAATATCCGGTTATTTACGGTGAGTTCTACGTAGGCCAAGTATAAGACAAGACCAATAACGCAATCATGTTCTCATCCAAGTCTAGGCATAGGGTATTATGGTTTGGTTTTATTTACATACTGGATGGATATGTTTGTATACAGTATAATTGATTGACGCCGAGCTGCGCTGATTCAGCGCTGACTGCAAAGTCTAACCAATCCCAAGTCCCCTGTAAAATGAGACCTGCGGCAGGGATCCAAGCCAAGGCATTAACCTCGGAAGAAGGAAGATAAGATTCAATCGGGCGTAGCGCCATGCCCGCTACGCCCACGGAAGCAACCGAAGGAGAAATTCGCATCTTGAACAAGGTTAGCAAATGCCAAAGGGACCTTTTCAGCATGTCAAAAAGAGGCACAGCTAACTACCCACGAAATACTCTTATTTTTAATCGGTCTAGCTCTGTAGAGAAAATGTGCACGCGAGCCCCGTTTGCAACAATGCAACTCTTTTGCTTGCATGCCAATCCTCACTGTAACGTGTTGAAATGCGGAGGGCTGCAGTTGGCTATGCTTAAAACAGAGTTTGGATTGAATTGCAGCGCGACGCGAAATGCTTACGACAACAGCCGGAAAGTGGGAGATGCGGATTGTATCACCACGCAAAGCAACGCAACGCAACGCAAGCGATTTTCAGTGTCGACGCACGCAAGCGACGCGTTGAACCCCTCGATAGGGAGAATTGATTTGATTCGGGAGGCGGGTATCTCGGGAGGGGAGAATGCTTGGAAGCCCCATGGACGTGGCGTCATTCAATGATAACGCATGAGCGACATCCGAGCACCAAAAAGCAAGCATTCGAGATAGCACTAAAAAAAACACTCAAGCAGCACTAAACACAGACCAGAACGTCATCAGAAACAATATTGAGTGGCGCCGAAAGTTTTCGGTAGAGGAATCTTGAAACTGGGATAAAGTTTATTTTATAATAAAATGGTTGGGTTTTATTTTAATGTATTTTATGCTTTCTGGGGTATCGTTGTACAAAAGATCATGACGCCATAGATTTTTCCAAAACATCATGCAGAGTCCGAATCGGTGCAGCGCTTCGTAGGTCGTTGTTCTAAATATGAAGATGTAGCAAAGAGAAATGTCGCACTGATATGTTAGTTTATCGGCAGAGAAGTAATTGAATCGAAGGAGACGTACATAATTCCAGCGCGACACAGAGCAGTCGCTTTAATGAGACGAATTCCAACTTGGCAGATTGGTTGATGCATATCCAGATCATCTTCCGGATCGCACGAAATGTCGCTCGCCATCAAAACGACCATTGTTCCTGTGATGAAAGGGCTGATGAATAAAAACCAGAACCAAGCGCGGAAGAATTTCTCTTTGAGAGTCGTGCTGGGACTAGGTTCGGTTTCGAGCATTGAGGGGCGGAGGGATATTAAGATAAAGACTGCGACAATGCTGAGGACCTCGAGGGTGCTGATAAGAGCAGCGAGAATACTACAATTGTTAGACACGGTCAGATGAGGCCTTGGTGATGAACGTACAGGAAATCGGGGGCGTTGTAGAGAGAGATCTTGGTAAATGGGATCCAAGAAATTAACATCCCCATCACCCACGGGAGAGCGAATGCGACGGGCATGAGGCGATTGGCAAAGATTTCTTGCATCTCCATCGTTTGTTGATTCTTTGTATCGTCGTTCAAAAGAGCCGATTTCTCATCATGTCCAGCGAAACCAGCCTTTTCGCTCGCGGTTTTGTTATCCTGCCATGTCGGCAAGTGGGATGTTTTGTGATCCATGTTCGCCTTGTTCCCGACTCCCCACTTTGCCGATAAAACAATAACTGTCGTGAATTCAAGTCCTGAGACTTGAGTAATAGTGTATAGTATAGCAGATAAACGTACAGGAGCCGAGAAGAGACAGACAGAAGATCAACAGGGTGCAGATGGCCCGGCTTTTAAAGAACCAAGATGGCCCGCCCACCTACGGGAAGCTAAATTCATACACGAGTCCAGTGCACCATTCGAATACGGGTTAGAGGGGATAACAACAAGGATCGACGAGGGTCCCCACGGCAGATAAACAAGGGCCCACGTGCACGGGAGGGATCAAGCACATGTGCAAGACGATTGGATGTGGTGGGAATTATTCTTTTAACCGGCACTGCACACATCCCGTAGGGAAATGTCTGCGTCACATGCAAGGTACATGCCTCGAGGCAGGGAACCAAAAGGCACCAATCACTTATACCATGTGGGCGAGACTCGGCTTCGTGAGCCGTATGGTGGGCGGGTGCTTGATGACGCAGTTTAGTACGAGCAATTAATCTAGCGGCTGGGAGGATTCGGTATGTATTTGTGACGGGCGGAAACTGTAGTACCCGAGATCAATTAAGGGCGTTGGTTACGCAATGAACTAATACTGCAGTGTTGTTTTATGGTGATCAATGAAGATCTGGGGTATTTCCCCAACGAGCAGCATAAAACTCCAAATTCAATTGAGGCTCAATTAACCCAATCATAATTGCTAATCAGCCACACCACTTTATTTTCTGTCCACAAAACATCATCCGACTCCACTCACGATATTCTCTGGCGCATCTAATCTTATCTAATCTCTTTCCCCAGCTCATTTGAACCTACCTTCATCCGCAAGTCCTCATCAAGACTTTCGTTTCGCTGCAAGACACGACATAAAGACTTTTCCTTCTTTTATTCAATATACGGCATATGGAAACACAGACATACTATGCCCTACGTTTGGAATTGCTTGGAGGTTAATGTTCTTGTCTTTGTCAGCCTGTCTCTGTACTTGAATTAACTCTTACGCGCTATGACTGGTTGTGTGAGATAGAAAGGGGAATTGCATCAGTTGAAGTTAACCTATTAATGTCAGCTTGACGGCTTCGGCGCTCTGAAAGAACATCAGACTTAGACCTTTAGGATTATAGTCAGGTCTATTTGGTGGCTGGCTTTATGGCAAGCGAGCTGCTAGAGTCGTTTTATATATCAAGCTCGCATACAGTTGCAAGATTTCGTCTGGTGCATATACCTTGGGCGATATATAACGGCAGACTTGAGTAGAAGGCTGTGAGATTAAAGAAGAAGAAGAAAAAAACAGGAAGGCGGCTTTTTCTTACCAGATCTTCTGCGACAAAAGGATGCAGAGTCAGGCTAAGCCCTTATTGGCAAAATATTACGAGTTAGCCAAACCCCTCACGACAAGCCAGCCATGGTCGGAGAGATCAACGACAAGCCAGATATCGATAGAACATATGGGACTGGACTAGTCGAGACTGCTAGAATTCTTGTCACATGCCCTCAAACGGGGATGATAGAACTAGAACCCGCCGCAAGCCAGCGTAACGGTGCGTTGGTTCCCCTCTTCAACGAAAAACGAGAGAAGCATCCGCCTGCCTTGCAAAGAAACAAAAAGAACAACCTGGAGTAGATCCAAAGAATGAAGCCTCGTGCGAAGGGCAGATTCTATTCACGCTGTAAGAGCATGATTTTAATCACCTGCACATTAGTTGTCATCAACTGACGTTGCAATATACAGCTGGTTGCGCCAATTGCAAGCAAAGGGTGAGAATTGAACAGAGTGGATGCAATTCATTCAAGCGAAAGAATTTGATGCTAACTAGTGAGAAGCATATCAAATGCGATGAAGCGATCCCTGCATGCTTGGCATGTGTCAAGAGGAGCGTTAAGTGTCCTGGCTACCGACAACCAGTCAAATGGTCCGACAAGTATGAGAGGCGGGCGGCCAATGATTCAAAGCCGCAACCAGGGTTGGAGGGCTTTTGGCTGACTTTCGAACAAGAGGCTGCGAAGCTACAAGCTGCGATTGCTTCAAACACATCACCATCACCCCAGAGTATAACAGTTTCGACACCAAGCGACGACTATCCTAATACAGCGTCACCAGGCAGCACTGCTAATCCTACGGACGCTTACCACACAGGGTCACTTTGACACTCAGTTCTTGGTACTGAAAGCGCAAACAACAAATGGAAAACAGTCGGGTCTCCATCCCGTACGGTATCATCACGCTTTTCTGCTGACAATGGCGTCGGCTCGCTCATTGACCCTCTATGCTCGCACGTTCAAGAGATGGAAGCACAAGACGGGAGGAGACAAAGCATCTCAGATGCGCACATTCACCATCTTTTATTGCTGGGAAATCACCCGAACTCTTTATCAAGCTACTACTTCTCCTTGGTCTGCGGAATCGCCTCGGGGTTTGATTCACCAGACAATCCGTCCCGAGCCTTGGTTGCCGATCTCATGCTTAGTTATCCACAAGTATGCCACAGCGTGAATGCAATGTCTGCAGCTCACTTATATCAGCGAGATTAAAAAAAAAAGGACGGCTGTGTCGTTGGTACACCGCACAAAAGCAATATCTTCTCTGGCTTCAGGGATCCAAAAACTGACCAAGGAAAAGTTTGCGGCCATAGCAAGTATGACGATAAAAAGCACCAAGACTGTCGTAAAAGCATTGGATCTGGTTGCCTCTGAGAAATGACGATAATGGGAAGCCGGTCCGCGTCTCGAGAATAATGGTTAACGAGCCCACAGAAAACGCCAGCATCATGACATAGGCAAGGCCTATAATGCCGTTAAGGACAACACTCCCAACCATAGCCACAGGCACATTGCGTGAAGCGTGGGGTAGCTCCTCTGCTAAGTGGCAGGCTGCATCGTATCCAAGAACGGATAAACGGTACTAATCAGGCCGACAAGCCATGCTATTCCATCGCTGGACCAGCCAGTCGAGTTACTGAATCTTGTAAAAACACTCTCGGTGTCATTCTTTTCAGATTTGACTGCCAGACTAATGAAGACCACAAGGAAGCCAACGATATGAAGAACACCTTGATTCCTATCAGTTACATACTCACTTGGTGCAGGATAACCTGAGATATACATGCCTGAGACCAAGTTGGAAGTAGGAAGAGCATGGTAACCCCAAGTATTCATAATAGAAACGTAGGTGAGGACTTCCTAGTATAACAGCAACCTATGCTAGCGCTGCGGGACATAGGTCTCATCGTTAGGAACGATCAAACCCTGAATTATCAGACCGCCGGCGAATGCTGCTGAAGCTGTTAACACAATCTGGCCGCCGATCGAGACCAGCCTGTCAGCCACGAGACTGCCTTCCTGCCACGCGATGGGAAAAGAGCGTCCACCCAGTGATATTGACCTAACGATAGGTCTGTGTAAGTAACATATTCTCAGGACAGGGCAGCAGTGCAGAAAAGAAGACTTACCTCCTGCCGTCGGGTAAACAGAGGTGATCTCAGCCAGAGATAGGGCGGTAGCTACCGTACAGAGGAACGAGGCAATGCTGCAAGCAAGTCGAATGTTAGAAGTGTGCAGAAACTGGACGGAGGGGTTGAAACCGACTTAGTGGCAGGGCATCAATGGAAGGTGCATGCTTCGCAAACAATAAGAGAGTAGATTTATTTACTCCAAATACCTGAGAGCAGCCTACGTAAAAATACAAACCGCCGCCTAGGGCTTTGGGACCATGACCTGGACGTACTTGACTTGTGTCCACTCATCAATGGCTTCCTTGCCCAGAACGCGCCCAAATCCACTCTCCTTGATGTAATCCATGGTGCGCTTCTTCTGGCTGCTGTTGATAACCGGCCCTTTGGTGGTCTCTTCTAGCAAAGGATCCCCGCTAGCAATGTCTCGTGTTTTATCTGAGAAGGCCTTCACAAAACGGTCGTAGATAGTATCTTGCACATATATACGGCTACCTGCAGCGCAGATTTGGCTGTTATTCATAGTAATAGCCGCTGATGCACACTGAAGTGCATTTTCGAAATTGGTATCATCGATGACAATGCCAGGGCCCTTGCCTCTAAGTTCAAGGCTAACCTTCTTGAGGTTGGTGTTTGCAGAAGCAGCCAAGGTCTGGCGGCCTATAGCTTTACTGCCTGTAAACGAGACCTTGCGAATATCTGGATAAGCAGAAATGGCAGAACCAGCTACAGTGCCAAGACCACAGAGAATCTGAACGACGCCTGGGGGGAACCCTGCCTCGATGATAAGATCACCTAGCTTCTGGCCATACAGCGGTAAAGCCTCAGGTGTCTTGATAATAAGAACATTTCCTGTTGCAAGGGCAGCCGCAAATTTCCAGATAGTAATCATCCTAGAAGTTAGAATGTTAGACCTTGAGATCCATGGATACCAAATATAGAGCTGCGGGGCATATTTCAACTAACAGTGGGACATTCCAGGGCACGATAGCGGCACAAACGCCAATTGGAACACGACGTGAGTATGCCATTCACTGAGGGATCTGGAGAGATTGGCCGTCGATCTTGTCAGCCTATCCTGCATAATATCGCAGCGTCTCAATGGCTTGAGGAATGAACAAGCCACTTGAGTCCCGGTACAAGAGACCCGCCTCAACGGACTCAAGCCAGGCTAGCTCTTGGCTGTCTATCTCAAGCAGGCCAGCCAAACGGTTTAGGAGGTTCCTTCGGACCGAGGGCTGGGCCGATCTCCAAGTTTCCTTATAGACCTTTGCAGCAACTTTGACAGCCTTATCTACATCGATGGCCTGAGCTGCCGAGATATCGGCAAGATGCTTCCCGTTGAACGGATTCCCGACCTGCACAGTGGCGTTGCCTTGTGAAGGGACAAATTCGTTATTAATGAGGAGACCGGTGCTAACTGGTATGATATGAATGGGTTTCAGTCAGAGTTGGGGCTTACCATTGATCTCGTGTCCGCCAAAACCAGTGACGTTGAAAGTAGCCATCTTGGACACTTGAGGATATAGAATTTTGTCTAGAAAATGAGGCGATGCAATCTTTGAATTAACACAGAAGAGAGTTTAGGTCTTTAACTGTGAGAAACCCGGCTGTCTTTATGTTATAGCTTTGCACTGAATTGAACTGAGACATCTCGATTAGAACTAACTAGACCATTTCCTGTCTTACGAAAAACACCGAAATCCCGCTGCGTATTGCCGTTTCTCGATCAATTTCCTACACTGGCGGAATCAGTCAAGTGACGATAATGGCGATCAATTAACATCTTTAGTGAAATGGGAACTACCCGAGACGTTGCATTCGGAATACGGACAGTGCTGACCTGGCTTGCCTGGCTTGCCTGGCTACCTATCTATCTGCCCCTCACCACCCATTCAGCATCCACTGTCGACAATCAAGCGTGCAACTCCCCGCATTCTAGAGCAGGGGCCTCAGAAGTACTTATCCTCGTTTTTAGTAAAGGGGTTTTGCAATAGCTAGGGAGCATTAATCCAGAGCCTTTAATTACATTTCTTAATACACTAGCTCACTTTCTAATAATATCTTTACTAAACATAGCGAGGAAATCATCCGTATAAAACAGTCCGAATTTTAATAACAGGCACCAACATACCTGGTTAAATGGTCTGACGCTAAAAGTGGTGTCGGGAATATTGCACTCAATTAAATTTTATCGTTGAGATGTCAGATAATATCTGAGCAACAAAAACAAGAGAAAAACAAGAGAAAACCAACAAGGATCCCAGGTAAAGACTGTAACGCACACACCACGACGATTACCCCACCAGAAAAGGAAAGACAAAAGAAAGAAGGGAAAAAAGAAACCCCAAAGACCAACAAGCAACAACAACAAAACATCTCATCCTTTCCCATCACAGCGACAGCGAGGCGTGAGAGGTCAGAGGCACAAAGGGGACCCATGAGTCGCTCAACGTACCGTAATCACGACGTCAGCGATGGTGAGTATTGTTGGAGGAAGCATATCACCCATCCTAGCTCATGCATATGGCCGTAGCCTCAGATTGGGGGGGCGTCCTCGGCGTGGGCGCCAGCGGGAAGGCAAAAAGTCTGTCGTAGGGACAGGTGGTGTTTGTAGGCGGTTACGCCCGCCGGATCTTGGTATCTCAACCAGAGGTTGAGACTCGGTGCCGCCCCAGGGGGGCACAGCCCGTGGTGGTTTGGGTTGAGACTCATCATAGAGATGAACCACAAGGTAAGATTGACTGTGAGGGTGTCCGGCCCTGATGCACCCCAAGGGACCGCCTGCCACTCAATGCGGCAAGGCTGGCCGTAGTCAAAGGCTGAGCTGCTTACCCGGACGACAACGACCTCTCCGGGGGTCAGAACAAACCCGTAGCGGGTGTCTGTAGCCACGCAATAGGCGGCTACACGCCGGAGCGGTAGGTTTGCCGCCTCCCCCAGGAAGTGAGATCTTTCGAGCTGTGAAGAATTCCACTGAGACTCCATCAGAACACAACCGACGAGGAAATGGGTTCCGTCATCGGAGACGAGAGATAGCCCAGAGCGACGAGGCCAGTCCACAATTGTGTCCTTCTTGATGGACACATTGGGTAGTGCAACTCCAAGCCGGGCCCCGAGTACGGCTGCACCGGTTTGAATGGGATGAGCTAAGCGGGGGAAAACGTTGTCGATGACAACTTGCTTGAACTGATTCAGTCCGTTGACCGTGTGAGGGCCAAGGTGACCGATGACTGTAGGAACGGGGTAATCATGAAGAATGTCACCGTAAGCTTAGCGAAGACAATCCAGGTTGAATTGGTACCAGCGCACGATCTGGGCACCGACCAGATCAGCGACATTGGTCTGCACAAGATTTCCGGGATTGGCAGTAACGTTCAGTGTCGGATTATGATCCGTCAATGAATCCTGGATCGACTGGGTTGCCCAAGTCTGGGGAACAGAGAATGGAGGGATTGTCTTTGCGAAGACAGTACGAGAGGCAGAAAAATAAGTGATAAGTATGGAGAAGGTGTTTGGAGTTGGGAAGCGCTTGTCGGTAAGTATCGAGGAGGCTCAAGATGTTAAGCTTAAGTTGAGAAAGACGAAAAAAGTTGGAAAGATTCTGGAATATATCCATTTCCACCTACTGCGACGGCCTTGGGTGTCTGGTTCTGCTTACAAACAGCTAAGAGCAGAGAATCTGATCTATCATGACAGCCAACCTCGCATAACCTGAGGGCAGCGACGGTGGTCCAGAAGACCAATCCCTGTTCACTCGTCGCCAAGCAGGCTACTCCCTATTGTCGAACGTAGTGAATGGCTCTTGCGCAAGCTAATGTCAATATACTCATGATAACCAGCATCTGTGGCTTCCTGAATGCCTCGCCTGGCGGATGGCGAGCCGTACGATTGGTGCGTGAAGGCGACACGCGGCAAGTTGTAAAACTCCTCCATATCGCTAAACGCAGTTCATGGGTTCGTGCGCAAGCCAAAGTTGCCATTCTGATAATATTAAACACCGATGAACTTTTGAAAGACGTTGCATGACGTATAGCCAGCCGACAAATGCAGTCCCTGGCCCCATCAGCAAGCTAAAGTCAATCTGACGACCTTGTGAAACCGGGCACGGGTGCCTATCCGGATGCCTCACTGTAGAGCGAGATGAGGGACCGTTAGCGGCAAGACTACTCCCTATTGTCAAACGGCGTCTATGGGCCCTACACGAGCTAAGAACGATATGATCATGGCATTGGGAACCGGTGGCTTTGCGAAAGCTCTCCCTGACAAACAGCTTGCTGCAAGGCTCTGTCATAATGTTAAATGCAGTTCCTGGTTGTTGCGCAAGCCAACGTTAATATGCCTATGAATCAGGGCACCGGCGGCTACCCGCAAGACTCTCCCATACTGTCAAGCGCAAGCATATGTCAACCTAGTGCCAATTTTCCCTTGACATTGTGCAGGTTGGAAGGCTCGTCGTTGAGGAATATGATGGATTTCCGTTGCAAGACTATTCCTTATTTCCGACTTGGCGCGGAGGTAGATGGCTTGTGCTGCGCAGGGACTCCCCCATGAAAGCCGAAAGAGCAAAGGTACATCGGTTACAGTGGGGATTCGTCCAAGAACAAGGTATTTTTGATAGTGCATATTTACTGGAGACCAGTACTTTCAGCCTCACGGTAATAAAAAGTACAGTATTGTAGCTAAACCGACACCCAGGAGATCAAAATTGGGTCAAGAGCTGGCAAACAAAAACTGTCTGCCTGCTTGTCCCCTGAGGGGTTGCCAAACGCATTTCCCGGTGCCTCAAGCAAGATAACGCCAATCTAATTATTAAACTCTGCACTGGTGATTCTGGTCATTCGCCGAAAACAACCTGCTGGTTTCCCGCTCTGCAAGATGATAGATGATCGGCTGCAAGGTCAGTTCTGTGCTAAACTAAAACCAGGGTCCAGCAATAGCGGACGCATATTGGCTAATGATCCTGGAAACCGTGGCTTATTTACGGCAATTTCCAAACAGTTTTGCCCTCCAATTGCCCCGCGCTACAGAGACCCTGATTGGTGGCTGGCCATAGCCTACCAGGACTCCGGGTGTTGCGTGGTAACACAACATCCCGTTCTAGCTAAGTGACCAACGGCCAAGTGGTGATAATGTGACGGATGAGCAAGAAGTGGACAGAGTGCGGTGACACAAGAATAACGATGCGGTCATCGACACACGCAACGGAAAAGAATGCCCTGCGACGGACGGGGGATTTTGCAGCAAACAAACAAACAGGCAAAACGAGCAAGACGTGCTGAGTTCGGTGCCAAGATAAAGAAAACATCGCCTTTCAGCCGACCCGTTTGGAGTCAATGTTCTGTTTTACGGTCGCGTAACCTTTGATGCTAATAAAAAGTGAAACGGTTGAACAAAGCGCAGAAAGACGGGAGAGGGCAATGACCGTCCCCCCCGCCGATTCTCACCTCCTCATCTTTCATTTTGCGTCAGCACACAATCATAGCAGGACTCTGTCATATTTTGCTTATTCTTGGGGATCAGTGTTCTGACCGTGTTGTCGCCAGCCCCTTTTCCAGAGTTATCGCGCGACTGGCAGACTCCCCCGCCCTCTCTGGCAATTCCTGCACCGTTCCCGGGCTCTCCTCTTTCATCAATTGCGGTGCTGTTCTGTCCGCGGAGTCTACCGTTTGGATTTGGCGGTGCTGTTCCCAAGCTCTCCCTCTTCATCAACAGCACTACAGAACTGCTCGCAGACTCTCCCTTTGTGCGAACAACCGTGCTATTTCTGGCATGTCCCTCTTTCAATCGCTCCCCTTTGACAGTCACGGCACGGTCCCCAGTCTCTCCCCTTTGAGAATTGCTGCGCTATTCCTGGACTGTTCTTCTTTGTCGATTGCCGTAAGGTTCGCAGACTCTCCCTCCTCAACAATTAATGCACTGTTACTAACGCTCAATGTTTCAGCAGACAAAGCGAAGTATATAAAACGATCCCCGTTTCTTCTCATCACGTCAATTCATTCGAACAAATACCTGCAATCTCTTGCTCAATTCTCTGAAATAACACACACCGCTGCAAAATGCCACGTTCAAAACCACTCCCGGACTGTGACGGCCCCAAGCTCGAATGCTTCCTCGACGATATTACTACCGACGACTTTAAGATTCTAGGATTTCTAGGCGCTGGATGTCATTCACAAGCCTTGAAGGCCGAGATTCAGGGGGAAGTCTATGCCATCAAGATAGTAAGTGCTTGATTCGATCAACCCCCTTGTTACCTTTCTTTGCTGTCTAACCATCATTTAGTTCTCCGATTGGGGGGCAAAGGAGCCATCGTTCATCTTGTCAGCCTTCGACAAGTTCCCCGAAAGCGAAGACGACCCCGAGCCTCTCGTGGCAAATGATGAGCTATCCCAGTCGACCATTGATAGCCTCCGGCTCCACGCGACCTCCTTCTACAATGAATGCCGTGTCTTTGGGAGACTGAAGGAGCTAGATCGCGAGCATCTTGCCATCAAAGCCTATGGCTACCTCGAGTTTAATCTTGATGATGAAAGGGTGCAACAGAAATTCCTCCCTTTCCTGGAAGAATACGAGCGCCCATTTCTTATCTCACAGGGAAAGAAAGAGATCACCACTGCAGACATGATCCGATCCCGCTTTCAACACTATGACCTCAAGATACCGCTCATGGCTATTGTCAAAGAATGGATACCTCTTCCCAGAAGCCAGGCAATGCCATATGTGTTGACCCAGAAACAGATGCGCTCCCTGCCCCAACTACTCCGCAATCTCCGCGGGCTGCACAAGTCAGGCATCGTGGTGCGAGATCTCAAGATGCAGCAGTACCTGGACGGGAAGCTGGCAGACTTCAGTTTCGCCTGGACCATTCCGCACATCTTTGGTCCAGAGAGCGGCCTCCGACCCCGTTGGAGCTTCGAGAGCATGGCGGCGTGGGACCTCAAATGCTTTCAGGACATGCTCAACTGCTTCGATAGGAAAGCCGACGAGACGGTGCCGCGTATACGAAAACACAACCAAGTCGCATGGAGAAAGGACGACGTTTACGATCACCTCCGGCCCAGACCTCAGATGTACGGCCCCTTCCTGCCCATGCTCATCTACGACGGCCCGCCCCAACCCATGGTGCATCGCCCACCCTTTGACCCCGCCAAGTTCAACTGGCGGGCTGTCCAGAAGTCAGCAAAGAAGGGTGCCACCGGGCGCGTCACCAAGACAAAGGCGCCTCAAAGAAGAGAGGAACGAAATGACACGCCGCGCAGACAAGACAAGGCAGCGCCCCCCCCGTAGAACACCTCGAAAGACCTGATTGCGTTTTCAATTCTGCTAGCTACTCGTGATGTTTTAGTACCATTTGATGTTTGATAGAGATAGAATAAATATACTCTGAACTTACTGCCCTGCACGTTGATCCATGAGAAACCTCAACAGCCCTCTCTGCAACGCACACGGTGCCGCACAGCCGTGATCCTCACCCTCAAACTCCCAGCACCAAACATTTCTCAGATAACGCGACTCTTGCATCCTCGCCACCAACGCCAGAGCATTATCCCTCATCTTTCGCAGCGTCGCGCCCTTTTGTTTCTTCTCAAACTTCTCATCCGACTCACCAGGCAATTGAATCAGCGTCTGTTCCGCTCCACCAAACATGACCAACAATCTTGGCACGCGACCGGTCAAAGGGTCGCGCTCATTGAAGCGCTGTTCCTGGTCGCGAGAAATACTGCAATTGTTGAACCAGATAGACGGACTCGCAGCGATGAATGTATCAAAAGACTCTGGCTTCGTGAACAGCGCGTTGAGGGTGAAGAGACCGCCGTAAGAATGACCGAAGAGCGCTTTGGGACCTGTTCCCAGAGATGCATTCGGGAAGAGCGTGTTTTTGACATACGGCTGGATGTCGTTCTTGATGATGTCCAGAAAGTCCGACGCGCCGCCAAAAGGACCAAGCGATGGTTTCCCATCCGGCCCGGGCGGGATATCATAAACCCCATCCAGAGACTCCGGTGTCAAGTCTCCATTCCGCCGCTTGTCAAAAACACAAGCCTTGTTAGGATACCCAACAGCTACGATTACAGCTCTCGTCTGATGCATAAACTCCAATCTCCTCGCGATATCCGTCGCCGTAAAAAAGTAGGCATTTCCATCAACAATATACCTAATCCATATTAATCCCCCGTTTTTATTCTCTGTGAGGCTTTTCTTACACGGTGGAGACGACCGTATCGTCATTTACTGGAGTGCGATCATTCCAACAAAGAGGCCAGGATACCTGAATGAGATAGTCGCCTCGTCTGGTGGGGAATAAGAATTGGCATGAATTATGCGCGTTGGCGCTTTCGAGAGTTACTGGGATGAGAGTCATGGTTAAGTTGTTGAGGGGAGGAGGATCAGGTGATGGATGGAGACGCGGCTGATGTCTGATGATCAGATAAGATTAGATAAGCGAATGAGAACATCGTGAGTGGAGATACGGCAACAAGTTTACCCAAGGTTTCCCAAACTAGGTAGTTTGTAATTGCATATTGCATAATGTTATATAGCAGATTATGGGGTAGTAGAGTCGGCACACATTTTTTTTACCCTTGGAATATTAATTATAGTTAAGATCTATACTAAATGGCTTTAATTACCACTTAGAACTCAGCGTATTATTTCTAGGCTATCTTAGTCTAATACCTAGACATTCTTTTAGCTTGAGCCGTAAAGGTAGCTTAGAGACAGAATATAAAAATTCTCAAGACATCAGACGTTCTGGAATCGTGGCCATGACAGAAATATAGGCATTTGCTATAATGAGCATAAATAATCCGGTTGCGTTAGAAACACTCTGCGCCGCTTACAGATTTCGGACTATTTTGTGTCTCGCCGCTCTAGATGTCCAGTTCGGATGATTTCCACGGATTGTTTCCTGGCTATGTTAGGCTACAACATCATTCGAAAAATGAGTTAGTGCAACTAAAGATATTTAAGAAGACTCAAGATTAGCTCAATTTCTTCTCTTGATATTCCATAAAATATTTTTCTCCAAGCGTTTGAGACCCTCTCGTTCCAAAACTTCCACTCGCGACCCTCTTCTTACCCACTCACAGAAATGCCATCCCCGTATCGATCATCGTATGAGAATAAAGACAAAACCGAGCCACCTTTTCAGAAAAGCGATAAGTCTCTTGGTTGTGGGGAACATGAGAGACATTCATTTCTAAGCGAAAGAGTCTGGCAAGGTTGTAATAATGACGAGTCTGAGTCTAAAAAGAAGGAAGGCGACATATCTGAAGACGGATACACTCAGCCACAGAGCAGACTCCCCGTCTTGATTCGTGTCTTGAGTCGCACTTCGGCTGTGGACAGTGACCTTGGACCCCCACCTGATGGTGGCTTTTGGGCCTGGGCGTCAGGTAAGCTCTTTTATAAATAGGGCTGCAGCACTAACCTATTTGTAGCCATTGCTGGGCATATAGTCATGCTGAACTCATGGTATGTCAATTTGGATCCACTGTGCACTATCAAGACTGACGTTTTGTCAGGGGGTACAACAGCTCCTTTGGCGTCTTTCAGACCTATTACACAGCACATCTCGATAATTCAGCAAGCCAAATATCCTGGATAGGATCGGTCCAAATATCTGCACTGTTCTTTATAGGAACCCTCTCTGGTCGTCTCACAGACGCCGGCTACTTCCGTATCACTTTTGCTGCCGGCACACTACTCACCTGTCTCGGTGTATTCATGACTTCTCTCAGTACGACATTCTGGCAACTCCTCCTCTCACAAGGTCTCTGCACAGGGTTAGGTAACGGTCTCATGTTTACTCCTAGTCTTGCTGTTGTTTCTACATACTTCAAGCAGAGAAGGGCCCTGGCCTTTGGTATCACTGCTACTGGCAGTGCCACGGGAGGTTTGATATTTCCATCTATGGCTCGTCAGCTTCTTGGGGGTGTTGGCTTTGGTTGGACGGTTAGAGCTATGGGGTTGGTGCAGCTTGTCACACTGGTCATGGCGAATCTACTCTTGAGACCTAGAATACCGCCGAGACAGTCCGGTCCGTGGATCGATCTAGCGTCGTTCAAGGAAAAGGGTTACTTGTTCTTTGCGATAGGAATCTTCTTTGTAAGTATGTGCTATTGGTAAGGCGTATGAGCATACTAACGGGAATAGACATTTTGGGGAACATTCTTCCCGTTCTACTACCTTGCCTCTTTTGCAGTTTCACAGTTGGACAAACCTCTCACATACTCGTCCGCATTGAATGTCCTTCTCGTTGTCAACGGTGTCGGAATCATCGGGCGTTCACTCCCCAATGCTATCGCACATCAGTTCGGAAGCATCACAGTCCTCATACCTGTCGTATTCATCTCATCTATTTGTTTGTTCACGTGGCCTGCGGTATCCACAGAAGCGGGTTTGTATACGTGGGCTGGTGTTTACGGCATTGTCGCTGGAGCATCCATGAGTTTGTTCCCTCCAGCTCTGTCAGATTTGACAACGGATGTGCACAAGACAGGTGTCAGGATGGGCATGATCTTTACGACGAATAGCATTGCAACTCTTACTGGGCCGCCTATCGCTGGTATGATTATTAGGCGTTCTGGGGGTCATTATCTAGGTGCGCAGATCTTTGCTGGTGCATCGCTTCTTTTGGGTGGGGTGTTTATCTTTATGGCTAAGCGTTTCAGGAGAGTCGGAAATCAGGATCGAGCTGCATGACATCAAGGACAAACTTGAGAAATGAAACAACTGATAGTCTTTGTCATGTCACAGTAATGGAGAGTGTGTCAACAAGGGAATGAGCTTCATGATCAGTCGCATTCAGTAACTAGTCAGGGTTCTCATACAACCAATAGCAACTCTAACCCCCAGTGATGAAGTTCATGACTCTTCAAGTCATGACCATATACTAAGATAATAGAATCCGATTAGAACAAGTTTAGGTTGCCTGGAATGATATAGTTTATTGCTAACCAATCATATCAACCTGCTTCTGCATAACCGCTCATGGTCAGCCAATAGCCATTCTAATTTAACAGCTGCAGTAAGCTTGGCCATTGTTCCATAGAATAATCTTTTTAAAGAGTTTAGGGGCAAAGAAATAAAGTCTTCCGGCCCTGCACATAACTTGTCTGTCCTATGCCTGACGCAAGCCACAGAGAAGAGAGTCTGGTAAACAATTCCATTCAAGATTAGGCATTTTCGCGAACTCCATGGTGCTGCTGATATCTTTTTCTTGTCTTGAACCCCTATTCAGGCCGTCATGTCGTGGGCTGGCAAGTTGGTGGATTCTGTTCACCCCTTTTGAGGCTGAAGGGCGCAAAGAACGTGTTGGCCCGTCTTTTTGGTGTCTCAAACTGATATTTCGAGACATTCCTCCCCAGTGCTCGCAAAAGAAAAGCGAGTAAAAGCGCAAAGATATAGAGGTCGTGAAGTCGGTGATGGCTCGAAATACTTCAGACTCATGTGAGAGCACCCCGTGTTGCCTTAATTACCACTCCTCACGTCGACCGACCCCCTTGTATCACCTAAAGCCACCAAAATCATCACCATCATGATTACCGGAACCCAGAAGGTCAAGGAAGACGTGAGAATGGTGCCAGCAACCACTTCTGTCAAAGACACCAGAGCCAGAAGGGCCAAGGCAATCATGAAAGCGATGCCAATAGCGCCTACTTTCAATGATACGTCTATTGTCTCAGTGCTCCAGGCGGCCTCGAGGTAGAAAATAGATGATTCGGTTGATTTGTCTGTTTCGCTTTCGCTGGAAGAGTTTTGCACGGGCTTCTCGACACCTTGGTCGTTGGGTGGAGGTAGTGCATGACCTTCAGTTGAAAGAGCATTGTTGAAGGTAATAGCCATTGTTAAGCTAGTGAGAAGGTGGCTAAGTATTGGAGTGGATGATAAAAGAGAGCAAGTTTGTAAACGTAGGGAAGAGGGATACAGGAGTCTTTTATAGATCTTTTCCTGAGAAACCTTGTTCAAGTTCCGGGAGTGGCCATATCAGCAGAATATAAAGGTTCGTCTTTGAAATGCTGTCTGTATTAACCTTTCTCTAAAGCACAAATGGTGAGGCGTTGTCGTGAACCCTATATAGCTCTATAGGCATAGGTAACTCTAAAGAAGGTTCTTAGGCAATAAGTTTCCTAGCGTTAAATAAGCCTTCTATAGGAATGTGGAATAGATATGCTATTGGCAGCTGAGACCATTGGCTATTCACCACACAGAACTCAGAGGACTTCGGAGAGTATATTCATAAAATAATTACTAAGGTATAGCACAATAAGTGCAGTTCTAGTGTATTTACTGAAATCCTTATCGTTGACTCACTACTCCATGCAGCATAATAAGACCGTGGTACTGAAAGATTACTTGGCGACGAGGCGATGCTGAGGGTATATTCAGAAATGATTTCTAAATCTGGCATCCAATAGGAAGCCATTCCTGGAAGACTCGGTTTCGTGGTCTAGTTGGTTATGGCATCTCGCTCACACCGAGAAGGTCCCCGGTTCGAGCCCGGGCGGAACCATTCTTTTGCTCTTTTTAATAACTTTTATCGACCGCGGATTATTATCTTTCGTTCAGGGATGCTTCACACTTGAGTGTTGCCCCCTACGAGTAATTAAACCCTAGAGCAGTTTTTATATGTTATAGACATCCTGATCATCCCATTGAAACTCGGGTCCAAACTCATCGGCATACCTCCCCGCAACCTCTAACTCATTCGTAAGACACCGATCAAAAACAACATCGTGAGTTTTCATTGCTGTTTCCCAAGCTTCCAAAACTTCTGCACTAAGTACAGGGACATCCGTCTTCCCAAGAACCATCAGGCCCGTTGCCGTGCTAAGGCGGAACCCCGCACGCGATATATCCTCTTCAAAATCAGCAGGATCGAAAACATGCCGAACCGAGAGTTTTCTTATCTTGGGCATGTGGCAAACAGCTTGTGCCGCCACCACAAGAAAACGATCCATAATTCCCTCTTTCATACGAGATTTGAAGCTATTTTCTATCTCGCAGCCTGGGGGGCAGTAATGTCTAGCAGCCACCCATTCACGGGTCTCTTGCCGTTGACATTCTTCCTCTTCTTCTGATAAAGGATTTTCGCCTATGACTACCCACTCACCGGAAGGAAGAACGTCACAAAATGCAAATATAAACTCTCAAGGGCCAACCAGCAGGGATTTTCTATCATAGGTTGGAATATGGCGCTGTTGACGCTTATAAGAAGGGTGAGCTCTCGAATACCGTGCCTCGGGGTAAGTTATCGTACCGCTTTGGAGAGAATATCGCCATTTAAATCAGCTGCCATGATACTTGGAGGATTATAAGTCTGGTCTAGAATCCTCTCCCGCTGCTAGTCCATAAGCAACGTCTGCACAGACATTGGTAGCAAATCCAAAGACTCTGCAAGGCCTACAATGCTGTTAGCTGGGACAGGCATAGGTGGTAAGGAAGCACTCTTACTGTTTCTGATTAGAACTTCCCCATAGACATAATCTCGTATGTTCTCTATTACCCTCACCCCAAACTTCTCCAACCGTGGCATCTTACTTGCAAGTCGACACATATCCCCAGGCGTAAACGTAGGTGTATCAGTAGATCCGCACGCTCTAAAGACAGATATCATAGGGAATTCTGGGAAATCCTTCCGCGTGTCAAAGGGCTCCATGTACTGCATTCCTTTTTGCGTGAACGTGACGCCAAATCCGCTACAGGACATCTCAAAGATCATCTCCACGTAGGGCTTCTCTCGACGTGGGAGATTTTCAAGAATTCAAAAAATCCTCTCTACAAAGTCGTTGAATTCGCGTTCATCGTCCGGATGATGTTGACGAAAGTTACAGTCTCCAGGGCCTTGCATGAATCCCTTCGGGCGTTTACGTATATGGCTGACGAGAACGCACTTCACCGTGACATTTCGAACGTACGAGAGTCTTTGTGGTGTCAGGCATGTGACGTACTTGGATTCGAGTACTTTATCTATTTTCAAGTGCAGGTCTCTGAATAGGAATGGTTCAATGAGCTGTTGCCAGCACCGTGATACTGTGGCAAGGGCGCGTAGCCTCAGCGTTTTTTTCCATCCTAGTCCGCATATTATGCCTTGATGATATGACTTTGGGAGATCCTAGATGATCTTTCTCAAGATCTCTGGTGGTAGACGCTCGGTAGGATCCATGCGGGGTAGAAGGAATGTGTGCAGGGTGAGGTTGTTGGTTGTTGCAAGTTGAAGATTAAAGGAGGCTGACACGAGATTTGATGTTGGGTGTCGAGTTGGCAGGGATACAGCAAACGTGCAAGAGGTTAATGAAATAATCTGCCAATAGGTTTGCTTGTTTTTCTATTTGTGAGACCCAGTTGCCTTTTTCGTGAGGCCCCAACGCTTGGATTGGCTCATTCATATGAGGGCTTGGTTCGGCTGGTGCGCCAAGCTCTGTCTACAGCCCTCTCTATAACCCTGAGACGTGCTTAGTGAGAACTATGTAGTTGACTGCTGCCTATATGGTTACCGTTTGGGCTGCGAACACAGGTGATAAATAAGAACACGATTTTCTTTTCTCCAATACAAACTTCTACCCAAAAGCTTTCACGATGGTGCTTAGTGAGAAAGACTGTGAGTTGAGCTGCCCTGTTCCAGTTTAGTGGCCTAGTGAGCGATATTTATTTGATTCGTTGATTCCCTACAAACGGTTGTCTTGTCTAGGTAGCTGTTGTGGAAAAGAAGGTTCAATTACGACCAGGATCAATTGTTGGTCTAGCACTCACTGCATTCGCACCATCAGTATTTTGCCCATCACACATTCAATTTCTCGCGGCCTTAGCAATCAAAAACTCCTATACAGGGCACCGTAATTGTAAAGTCGAACAAGCACCCACCCAAAAGTTGAAGGTTGTCGGACGCAGACCGGGAACGCATAATATACCGTAAGATCTCGCAATATTCATCACGGCTAGCTTCTCTTTTCTACAAGCTACTGCAAGCCTCATACCATTATACAGAAGACTTATACCATATCAAGGCCTGATATCCACAGAGGCGCAATTAGGCATCACGGAGTTTCTTTCATCCAATACAGATCATTTGCTAGGTCCTAATCAGTCAGCCAACTCACCTATCCAACAGGCGCGCTAGCCGTGATGAATATTGCGAGATCTTACGGTATGTCTCCGATAAGCTCCAGCGCAGTTGGCAGTCTTCTGTAGTCATTGCATGGTCCCGGTAAGAGCTAATGGAGTGTAAAACTTCCATTGGACCAAGAATAGTGTGATTTCTGTTGTCGCGAGTTTCCGTAGACTGGCGGGCGATTACAATAACTGGAGTGGGCCAATCATCCATGGTGTTTTGAAGCTTATCTTATCACCTCAGTCAAGTCCGTGCGGGACATGTCTCACCACGCGACAAAACAAAACACCACGAGCATAATTGACCAAAAATAGCATTCTCATTTACTCAATTCATAACTCATCACTATCCTCATCCATCCATCCATCTCATTCATAAGTCGTAAGACTAGGCGTGCTAGGATCCTGAGGGAACGAAAACTTAGTCTCCACAAAGACCTTCTGCATCCCATCCTCCCTCTTCTCAAACTTGTAGTACACCTTATCCAGATCCTCGAGTCTGACACGGTGCGAAACCATCTGACCGGGATCAAGCTCGCCCTTCTGGATCATCTCAAGAAGCTCGTGCCAGTATTTGTGAACGGGCGCTTGGCCGTTGCCGATGAGACGAATGCCTCGCTCCATGAGGGAGCCGATGTTGAAGTGGTTGGTCTAGTCATGTTAGTCGCGTGTAGTGAGAGTGATTGGGAAGACATACGTAGCCGACGTAAACACCAGTAATGCCACATCGTCCAAAGTTTCGCACACCCTCAATCATCTCATTGATGATCTCACTCGTGTCCGTCTCAATCCCAACAGCCAACTCGAGCCAGTGCATCCAGCCCTTGGCATACTCACCAGCCGCGCACTCAATCGCGCAATCAGGCCCACGGTTACCAGTGAGTTCCTTGAGACGGCTCACAACGGTAGGCTTGTTAGTTACACCGTGCGACAAGTGCTTGTAGTCCACCAGCTCAAGCTTGTCCTTGTGCTCAGCGGGCCAGCGGTCTCGAATAAACGACAGGCGTGGCTCAGTGTCGACAAAGATGATCTGGCTTGCGCCCTCTTTGATGGCGAAGACACCGGCCATTTGACCGATTGGCCCAGCGCCGAAAATGGCGACCGAGTCGTTGGGATAAACGGCTGTGTCCTTGACAGCGTTGTAGGATGTAGCCAGTACATCAGACAGGTAGAGAGCTAACAGTGTCAGTATCCCCAGCGACAAACACAGAAGCGAAACTCACCCTTCTCATCCGGAACATCATCAGGAATCTCCAAAAGATTCACATCCCCAAGCGGAACACGCACATACTCCGCCTGACCGCCCGCAAAGCCACCCGTGAAATGCGAATACCCAAACATGCCCGCCGTGCGACCACCATACATGGCCTTTGCAGTGGTATTCGAGTTAGTCTTCTCACACTGCGACGAGAGCTTCTGCTTGCAAAAGAAACATTCACCGCACGCGATCTGGAACGACGCGACGTAGCGCTTGCCAACGTCAATGCCCTTGACGGCTGAACCGACCTGGTCGACCACGCCGCAGAACTCATGCCCGAGAATGTCGCCCTCGCTGAGCTGCACGATTGTGCCGTGCAGGAGATGCAGGTCTGAGCCGCAGACGGTGCTGCCTGTTACTTTGAGGATCACATCGCGGTCCTCAATGATCTTGGGCTTGGGGGCGTCGACTGTCTATGTTAGTGGTGAACGTGTAAGTGCAAGTCATGGAGTTGTCATACCCATTCGGACTTTGTTCTTGCCAATCCATGCGAGAGCCTTCATGGTCTCGCCGGACTCTCCGGCGCCTGGTTCACGGTATGAAGAGACATCCTGCGCTGTGATGGCATTGTCGCCGTGTCCAATGACCTTTTCGGCCTGGTAAGCTGCTTGGGTAGTCATTTTAACAGAGTTCTAATGCGATGTGATATTGACTGAAGGACCTTGATGGCACGGCGAAAGGCGGTATTTATGAACATGTGTGTATTCATCATTACTTCATATAACAATCTTCTACCCGTCATACGTGGTATCGTCACCATGACTGTGTGGTGTTGTGGAGTTGATGCCAGCATGACGATCCCTGCTCCGTACGTCATTGACTTGTCGAACCCGGGGATTATCTTCCACCGTGAGATGTAACTGGACGCTCGGAATTATCTGCTCGACTAAGCTTCATGCCGATGAAACAATTTACTATTCTGTGCCTGTCATCTCGATCTAAGCTCATAGCCTCATCATAGTTCGACAGGTGGCATCGCTCCCGTCGCGCCAAGCTTTACACTACACTGATCCCCTCTTGGAGCTCCGTCTTGGTGGGCATCTTGTTAACCCGCATTAATTCTGCACTCTGGGACATAGCTGGATCTCTTCCCATGCTGGCCATGGCGACGACCGTTTCGCCCTTGCAGTAGTAGGCCACAAACTTATTCTCGGCCGGACTACCATCGAGGACAAGATCGTCCCAGCCAGAGGCCATGGTGTTGCCGCAGTATCGTAGTTGAGCTCCCAGAGCAGACCAGAAAATGGGAATAAAGTGCTCAGTCTTACCACCTGGGTTGACAATGTGGTTCGCAGCGATGCGGCCCGCCTTTTGAGCAACGTTCCAGTGCTCAATTCGCACGTGCTTGCCTTCACCTCCGGGGCCGTGGTACGGGAACGTAGCGATGTCGCCGATGGCATAAACATCCTTCAGACCTTGAACAGAGTAGTCGTCGTTTGTCTTGATAGAACCATCGTCCTCCAGTTTGATGCCGCTGTTGTTCTTGAGGAACTGGGTAGCAGGTGCGACACCGACACCAAGAACAACGAGGTCCGCCTCCAGCTTGGTACCATCCTTGAGAGATACGGAGCCAACCTTGGACGCGTCAGATGCAGAGGGCTCGGCCTTATCGACACTTGCGCCCATGTAAAACTTGACACCTTTACCTTCAAGCGCCTTCTGGAGGCCTGAGCCAACCTTTTCGCCAAGGACGCGCTCAAGAGGAACATTCTCCATACCAATGACAGTCACATCGTTATCGCCGGCTGTCGCGACCGCCAATTCAATTCCAATGAATGAAGATCCGACAACAACAATCTTCTTACCCTTCTCGCCAATCTGGTCGACAATCTTTTTCGTGTCGTGAACATTTCGGAGAGTGAAGATGTTGTCGAGGTTCTTGAATCCCTCGAGCGGCAGTCGTCTGGGAGTTCCACCAGTAGCAAGGACCAGCTTGGTGTAGTCAATCTTCTCGCCTTCGCTGGTGGTAACGAAGCGACCCGAAAAATCAACATTGTTGACCTCGCCCTGAATAAACTTGATAGAGCCACCTTCGTAGAAATCCTTGTTTCGCCATTGCAGTTTGCTGAGGTCGGTCATGAGAGCCTTGCTCAGCTTTGTTCGGTCGATGGGGTAGTAACCCTCGTTGGAGATGACGGTGATGCCACCCTTGTATCCATTCTCGCGGAGGCTCTCGACGACACCCAGTGTTCCTGAACCACCACCGACGACAACGACATGGTCTTCCTGGACACTTCCGAATTCGGCGCACTTGACATTGGGCTGTCGCTTGGATGACTTGATGGCGCTCTCCTCTCCGGTGAGGTACACGGCGCCGTCTCGTTCGGCGACTTGGAAGACGGGAAGATGATCGAGGGCGGGGGCATCTTCAATATCGCCGGTCTTTGCGTTGAAGCAAGCTATGATCAATTAGTGCAAGCATAAATGGGTGAGGGCTGCATTCGGACATACCTCCGTGCCACGGGCATGTGATGCGACCGTCACTAGTCAATACACCTTTTGCGAGAGGTGCACCATAATGAGTGCACTTGGCTCCTAGAGCTTGGGTCTTTCCTCCAGTATTGACGAGTAGAACCTTGCCATTCTCAATACCCTCAACTTCAACCTCCTGCTTGGAGCCTGGAGAGAGGTCGAGCGATGAAACGCCCTTGAGCTTGTACTCTTGCGTCATTGGTCTGTATGTGGAGAAAGGCCTTGCTAGAAATAATCGAGGTGTTTGTATCCGAGCTGAGCGAAAGCTTTGAAGTAATCTAGGATGTGGACGCATCAAGACGTCTTATTAAAGAAAAGAGAGAGAGAGAGAGAGAGAGAGAGAACTGTGGGATGGTACGGCAAGTAGCAGTGGGAGACCGAAATTGGGGAAACGAAGAAACATGGACATGGCGCCATCAATTCGACAGCAGCTGCAGAGCAGAGCAAGTGCAACGCAAAGGTCCCTCCCTAACAAAACGCAAGCATCACCACTGGAAGCTCCGTATCATCCATACCCGCGATGATGTGGGGGATGACAATGGGAGTGATCTGACTGGTCGAAGCTTTACGGGCGAGATTGTGTATGACGACATGCCGACGTTGTAGGCGTTCTCTTGTTAAGGCTGCACCACGATCCAACCGTTTCCGATTTGTGTTTGTATCTGTAAGCAATGCCCCGCAAAGAGCATGATGCCACTATTAACTGCCGGCTTACGAACGAAAGCAGGCGGTGTAAAAATATGAATGCGAAAAATGATAGGGTAATGATCCCGTGGAGGGACATTTAGAGTTCCTGTCAATTCAGATAGACTACCCTGGACCATATCAGATGACTCATCACGTGCCTTATCGTCTTATCTGAGCGCTAAATCTGCGTCATGGCGGATTCAGCAAGGTGTGACAACCTTGAATTCCACATCCAATCACACGCGAAAAGGAAATGAGGGAATCGCGAGCGTTCAACACGTCTTCCCTGCGACTCTATCGCGCTAACCTTGTCCAGAGTCGCCGCCCTTAATGAATGCCTAAAGAGATCCCCTGTACGAACTGTTCGCAGCCTATTACCCTGGCCGTCTCTGCATCACATGGCTTGTGCAAGTGGCTGAGGTTGGTCTCTTTTGAGGCCTCATCTGCCTTGTTTATTCACTCAATGCAACACCTACGAATACAAACAAGTCGTCACCGTCCATATTTATCTGCATCACTCTTTGTTTACTCTAAAACTTCAACTTTCGGCGATCTCGCTAAGTCAGGAACAGAACTCCACTCCTACCCAACTTAGACTCGCGCGGGAGCCCACATACCAATTACAACCTCAGCCAATTATACACAACAAAGACCCTCTTTGTTTGGCTCAACAGTAAACACCAGCCGTTCCCATCAAAACGACTCGAACCCGACGAGACGGCCATCATCTTCTTGCCTTGGACTCTGGCTTGTCACGAGTCTAACATCAGCTGCCGACGGACCATGTTCTAATCTTCGCCCTTCGATCATTCCTTATCTCCTCCGATCTACAGTATTATCATGTTGCCGACCGATCCCTTATCTTCCGCCGCCTTCGTTACCCTTCGCGAACTCTTTATCCTATCTTCTGTACAATAATCAAAGCTTCAATAGGCCTCTCCATCTCCGATTTCGCTCCGCCCATCATGGAGAGGCCGGATTTTGGGCCGGAGCCGCATATCTCTGAGATGACTTGCTGCTGTGGACGAATCGACTGCGCTCTCCTCAAGAAAAATTGCTCCATCCTAGAGACAGTCGAAAAAGATGTCCATACCGCGGCACAACTTGGTCAGGTTAGTCAGGTACCAATCCTCAATTTTGGGGCATTCCTCTGTTTTTATACGGCTGCCACTTCTTCCACCGCCTAAACACCCGCGTGTCCCGCATGCCAGTCCCCGCTAGACACGTCAATGCCCCATCAGACTGCTGACTTGTCTGTCTCCCTTGTAGGCTCTACTCGCTAGACATGAAGCATATATGGCCGACGCGGAGAGGGATCGTCTTGATCTTTCCTCCAGGATAGAGCGTCTGGAAATGGCCAAGCAGGAATTAGAGGCTGAGAATGCCCTGAAAATTGAGGAGAATCGCAATCTCCTCGACCAGCTTGAACTGCTCAACAACACCGTCTCCGATTCCGATACAAAGATCAAAGCACTCGAAGCAAGTCTACTGTCGTCCCAACAAGCCGTCCGAAGACTCGAGGCTGCTGCCCTGCGAGCCGAAGATGCTGAGAGACATATTTCCCTCTTGGAACTCGAACAGGATGATCTCTACCACGAACTGAGGTCGACAAAAGAAGATGCTCGAACACATGCACAGCGTTGCAAGGAGGCGCAACGCGGTATCATGGATATGCAGGATCAATTGGAGAGGATGGAAGAGGAAGCTCGAGAGGAGCGGCAAAGACATGCCGAGGTTATTGGGCGAATGGAACGTCAACGTCAAGTTGAGAAGCAGCTCAACACAGCCGCCGGTCGTCTAAAAGGTGCAGCTGCATCCAAGACATTACAAGAACCGAAGCCAGGGAATCCCGTCGTCAATCATTTTGTTCGGGATCTTCTCCAAGACAATGCCAATCTACAACTTGGCATGGCTGAGCTACGAGAGATGCTTCTCAATTCGAACGATGAGATTCAATCTCTGCGAGAACAACTTGTCACCCACCAGCCCATCGCCGATAGCAGTACGACTCTCAAAGACGAACTCGAGGCTTATGAGCCGCCGACGACTCCTCGAATTTCGCAAGAGCTTCACATCCACCACCATTATCACGTTGCAGCCAAGGCCGATAAACAAAAAATGAGGCGGAAGCGCGCAAGCTTGAATTCTAGTATCTTTTCAGCTTCGACAAGTTCCGGCACATCCACCCCGAGATCTCCTGCTCGTTGGAGTTTGGGACCTGCCCTGCCTGCTCTCGCTTCAATCAACACCAAAGAACCCAACTCTGTCATCTCGATGCCCAAACAGAGGTGGTCCATGCTTTCAGAACAACCCTCTGAAATCGCGTCGTCCGTTCCAAGTTCACCACGATCGAATCTGCGAAACTCGATGTTTGACTCAAATTTTGGCGACAGCGATTATCCAATGTCACCAGCTACGAGCTTTGACCCCATGTCGCCCACCTGGCGGACGCACCGTAAAGGCCCGTCTGACATTTCGGCTTTCAGCCTTCAAGCACCTTCCCTCCAGCTTGATCCAGGTACGCCGCCTCAAAACTCGCGTCAGTTCAACGATGATGTGATACATGAGGAGGACGAAAATGAGGGTGAGGAGGTCATGTCTCGAACTGAGACACCCGATCTCGGCAACACCCCGTCAATTGACGAGAGCTCAATCGTTGAGAGCTCTGAGGACAATAGAGACGACTACATGCCGCGTCCGAGGATTCATCGAGCTATTTCTCACGAATCCATCATGTCTCTTACAGGCGGTCTTGACATTCACACGCTCAAGACTCGGCCTAGCCAGCTCACCCTTCGACCACTTGGTGGCGCTGAAGCTGTCGTTACGGGCGTCACAGCGCAGCCCACACTTTACAGAGGCGCAGCCAAGCGAAGCACCGCTGCCCTCCGAGACACTTTCGCTGGTCTTCCCGCAAGTAGAACTGTGTCAAACCCACTTAACAGGCCTGGGTCAAACAGATCTGCGTCGCCTGCTCCTTCGGATACCCCCCAAGGGAGCCCCGCAGGAGGAATAGGAAAATGGGTTGGTTGGAGACCTTGGGCGTCAGGCAATGGTGAAAATGCCCCTCCAAAACCTGCGGAGAAGGAAAAGGACAGGAATATTAACCGGACGCCGGGTATCAACCAGCCCGGGTCGATTCCTGGCTTTCATCAATACTGGGCTGCTCAGAAACGAAAGGGCGCGCCCGCTCAGGTCACTACTGTCGATGTTGACCGTGAGGCCCTGGTAGAAGGCTTACAGGACTGAATACTACCTATGCGCTCAAACGTACATGCACCTGGATACTGGAGTTGATCTCATTTGTGGCGTTTGTTGAGGAGGTTACCTGATGGAGATACCCTGGCTAGACAAGCCTAGTCCCTTTGTTTTACACGTTGGTATGCATTCGTTTGGTGTTTTATTGGTTCATCTTGGGTATAAATATCATAATCATACATATCTTTATCCTCATGCTATACTGCTGTTGAGCATAGTCCAGTACGTAGTGTCTACGCCTTGCAGTGCCCAATCCTCTGGGTCGGCCGTGAAGCAGGGCCAGTTGGAGTCCAACACATCAGGCGCGAAGGCGCACGCTGTGGATAGGTCGCAGTTTTCGGAGCCAAAGTTTGGCGAGTTGAAGGACAGCGGGAACTGTGACATGTCGACGTTGCCACTGGGCGTGGTGCTGTTGGACGCTATCATGCTCGCTGTGGAGGCGGGCGGCGTCGGGCCGGGGTTGATGTTCACCGTACCCAGGAACGGGACGTTGAGATGGACGTTTTCTCCGCTCGTGCCTGATTGTCTCTGCACGATGGGCAAAAGCTGCCGGATTGTTTCCGCCGCTTCAATGCAGAGCCGGTCGTTGTTTAGCGCTCCCATTTCTTGCATCCGTTCTTGTGTCTTTTCGGCGAGGTCTCTGTCGTGCTCTTTTTCTGTCTCGTAGCCTGGCCAGCGCCACCCGAGGTATCCTAGCAGGAGTGTCATGGCTGCTACCAGGGCGGAGTAATCGACGTGACGGCCTGATACGGATGTTGTAAAGCAATTGCGGTACTCGAGGAACCGGGCGAGCACATCGCGACTTGCTTGCATGCAGGTTGCGCGGTTATACTCGTATCGTCGTTGGCCGCGATCGCGAAGAAGATAGGGAAGATGGAGAAGAATGAGAAGCGAGAAGTGCCGTATTTGAAGCTTGATGACGCTCATTCCATCGCCTGACGCGTCGGCTGTACCGCAGCATATGGCCATGTCGGGTAATTTCCACCACAGACCATCATCCATCATCTTGTACGCCTTCTCAAGCTCCATGTCGATGGATTGCGTGAGGACATATGCCTCGCTGCCCTTGAGCTCATTCCTGTCGGCGATCTTGCCCGCCATCATCGCGTACACTTTGCCAAGCTTGTCGCTCGGTGCGTCCGACACGAGAGCATTGTCTTCAGCGAAACTATTGTCGCGCGAACCAATAGGCAACCCGAGAATGAGAGAGACGTAGCGGTCGTTGCAGTTGATGCGGAACCAAATGACTGGTGGTGAAGGGCGATGCTTGTTGCTGAATGATGGATCTACGGATTTGATTGACTTGGCATTCTTGCGATCAATGCCCATGAGCTGCGCCATGTTCAGAGCGCGACGGCCTGTTAACCACGCTTTTCGCAAATGCCCTGCGTCGCTTTGGTAGAAGCTCTGGAGGATAAGACACTCGAGGCCTTCCAAGCACCCGACAAAGTCATCGTCTGACGTGACTAGACGTCCAGTAACAGCAACCCACTCTTCCATCGTCTCGCGGGGCGATTTACTCAACCCGAGGGTGCTCCCATCGAAGAATGGAGGCATCTGCTGCAGACAGACAGCGAGCTGTAGAAGACGCTTGGCGAGAATGGCGGGATGGCTTGTAACAGGCAGTATCTGCGCCAGCGACGATAAAGGCTCAGGCTTCCCATCAATCTGATCCTGCTGCGAGTAAAACATGGCCAGAACAAAACGCGCCCCAGGACTTTGCTGCGAAATAGCATACAGAATCTGCTGCGACGGGAAGAGCGCATGCAGCTGCGCAGAAACATGCGTCGCCTTTGCAGAGCGGCTCGGGAACTTGTGCGTCACGATCGCAGCGTCAGGTTGGTCCAGGATCTGCTGCGCATTATCCACGACCGACGACTCAAACACATCAGCCGTATGCTGCGTGAACCGCTCCAGCGCAGGGTCTTCTGATTCAGGCGATGGGAGTGGCTTGTCGGCCAGCTTCTCCATCAGCTCCTCCAGGCGGCCGAGGCGCTGGGCAAGACGCTTGTCTTGGGGCGCGGAGGGCGGCGTGGGGACATATTCCTGGGATATACAGCTTGTCTCGCGCTGTGTGCAGCCTATGCAGATTGGATCGTCATCTTTTGAGAACTGGCATTTTATTTTACGGCGGCGGCCTGGGCATGTAAGCACCTTATCTTGTATGAGAGTGGAGGGGGAGATTTACATTCCCAGCAGCTTCGTGTTCCCTTTCGAACTTTACGGCGCTTGGCGGGTGGTTCGGACATGTTTTGTAAGAGAGTTATTCGGCCGAAGAGGAATGAGAGTGTGAATGTGAAGGGGTTTGATGGGTGAGAGTGTGAGAGGGTATTGATGATGTATACGGACGAAATGCGGACGAAGGACGGACGAAGTGGTGAGGTTTTGTGGGGGTGCAGCGGGAGGATTAGCCCGGCTTATGGTGTCGGCGTCCGGACGGGGGAAGTGTATTTGTAATGCAGATTGAGTGAACAAAGAGAGGCATTGGTGTAATTTATCTGGTGTGTATTGATGTCGATCTATTGTTTCATGTTTGGAGGGAGGTTGGTGTTGATGAGATGCTGTGGATTGCAGCGGCGTGGTTCAATCCGAAGGATGAGTACACGCTTATGATAGAACGCGATGTCAATCTCGGAAGGCAGCATTCGCTGTTTGTTCACTCAAGTAATCGTACTTGTTCTTCATTTTTATGTGAGATTATTTGCAGAGGGATTTTGCAGTCTCACTCAAGTCTAGATGAGGTGGCCGTTTGTTGACGTGCAGATCCTCTCTGAATAGCTTCATTTTACAATATCGTATCATCACTGCACACACGGCCTCTGAAGCAATGACTTATATAATCTTATGCTCATAACAATTGTGCGCCTTGGCCAATGCCATTGCCAATGTTGCAAGTCGCAAAAACTCAGCTTCATGCCATGAAGCAAATTGCGTCACGTCGCGTTCAATGGCTATTGTTCTACAAATTCTCGCTGAAGCTGCACCTGCCATCATCGCTCGCAAGTACATTCCTTCTTCATCTCAAGAGAATCGGCATTAGAATCTAGCGGGTAGATGAGCTTTTATCTCTCGATTTCGCGTTCAATCGTCAAGAGGCTAGAAGTTTGTGCGTCGCAAGGGAAGAGGCCATGGAGGTTTGTGAGAGTAGCACGGGCCGCAAGCATTGATGACTTTTGATGAGTTTATGATCATTTTAGGATGGGATTAGGATGATGTGTATTCATGACTATTTGATGAGAATTAATGAAGAATGGCAAGGTTTTGGTGTTGGCGAGCACTCATTCATTCATGTTGTAAGTACTGGATGCGTGGTGGTTCAACACGTTGAGTGATTACCCTATGCCCGGAGAAACAACGTCTTTCTTTGCTGGAGGTCATGACATTTGTCCCAGCTGCAATCCACTGGAAGAGCAGTATAGCATTTCCTTGACCTGAATCCTCCAGGAACAATAGAAAGTCATCAGCAAAGAGACATACATACAACCAACACAGATTATAGAGCAGTCTTCAATCGGTTTAGGTAGATGACATTTTAACGCCGCATTCGCCCCACCACCCTTCAGCAGTAGGGTACACAAACTCAAACCAGTCATTCTTTGCAATCATGAGAACTTTGACTTGCAAAAATTGCAAAGTGAGTCAAGCATGCACGAGAAGAAATATCTCAATTGTTATATCATGCAAAATGACTTGGTTGGTTGAGTTTGTCTGAGCGAGAGGCCTGCGACTTTGCCATTGTCAAATATCTTGGATTGAGTCGGCCGTGCTGGGCTTCTTGCAACGCTGAAAAGCGATAAGAAGACTCTCCAGCATCAAAACAAACAAAAGAACTGGGTTCAGAGCCTTTTGTTACATACCAAAAAGCGATGGTCGGGACAGCTTAGTGTTGCCAGCAGGAGCGGGACCCCTGTCATAAAGCTAGTAACAAACTAAGGGTATATAGTTCGCAAATTAAGACAAGCTTTCGTCCTTCGGGACACATTGGTCTATTGAAACGATACAGGTAATTATTCCAAAGCACCCTCGTTCGACTCACACTAACATCCCTCAAGAGAAGATTAGCATGGCCCCTGCACTAAGGATGACACGCTCAATCAAAGAGAAGCTACCAATTTTTTTTTAATTATTTTTTCATCCTCTTATGTTAATTCCGTTCTAACGTTCTTCCTTGCTGTTGAAGGGTATTCTTGCGTGGCTGGTAATCGCTCATCTCGTGTCGCGTTGAACAAACATCCGAATATTGGGGCCGTGTTTAACCGGAGGAGGCCGGCGTATGCCGGTCCCGTGGCTCTTCAACCCCAACACTTCGCTTGAGCCCTTTCAACCTGAAGTTTCAATACCAGTTCTGTGTCCCAAGCCTCAATCTGAAACTGAGTCCTATTGACTGTGTTTATCAACACTGGTTTGTCTTGTGACCTAATCTCATGTACTCCTCACCGGCCGCCGATTGTTTAGTTGGATCTTGAACTTCCAGGCAGCAGGTGAAAGAGGGCCGGGAAGGTCAAGTCCAAGGGGCACTCTTTTCCCCGACAAAATAATGATAGGAATGTAATAGAACCCCATGAATGATAATCGTTTATTTTGCAAGGCTGTTGCTAATTTTGCATTTGTAATTCGCGCGCGCTGAATGCTAAATAATGGTTGGGCTCTGCAGATTCTCAACTCCGTGGAACGCCGTGGACTGCAGATCCGGGGCGGCTTGTACGCTTATCACACAGAGACGTGCAGTTACGGAACGCCATGGATACGACGAGGATGGATTATCTTGGGCTTATCCCCTGCTATTGAAAACCCGTGGAGCATTAACTTTTTGGCTCGGACTCTGCTTCTCGGATCGGACATGAGCAAAATGGAGCAGAGTCTGTCCGCAGCGCGGTGTTGCGTGCTCAGCTTTGTAATGATGCTGAATTAAGATGATGGTACTCAGGATGTCGCTGTATATAAATGGCGACTGAAAGACGTCGTCGAAGAGTTCATTAAATACACAACTTCAATTACAATCACCACATCAATCGCAATCGTCAAAATGCCTGTCCGCTACACCTCCAAAGATGTCAGTCCTAAGCCCTTGGCCCAAGAACTTCACCTCTACCCTTCTGGCCGAGTCGCAAAGAACAGGTTTCTCAAGTCGCCCATGGCTGAGTCGCTTGCGAGTTGGGATCCCGAGATCGTCTCCAAGAGAGGAATCCCGACCGACGAGCTGATTGAGCTGTACCGACGGTGAGTTCACCAGCGCCGATAGATGACCCAGACTGACAGCTTTAGATGGGGCGAAGGCAAGAATAACTTTAGTATCGTTGTCACTGGCAATATAGACATTGATCTCACCTCCGTCGGCTCCGCTGCGTCTCCCGGCATTCCCGTCGATGCTCCCTTTGAAGGCGAGCGCTTCGAAAAGTTCAAGCAATTGGCCGCAGCAGCCAAGAAGGACGGTTCTCTATTTCTCGCTCAGGTGAACCATCCCGGGCGACAAGTCCCCTACAAGTTCAATCCAGTCGCCATCTCAGCCTCTGACGTTCAACTCGGTGAGTCGCTCACTGCTCTTCGGCGACACGTACTGACTGTTACAGACCCCAAGATGGGAATGACCTTTGGCAAGCCGCACGCCGCGACAAAAGAGGAAATCGCCCAGATCATTGAAGGTTTCGCCCACGCCGCCGAGTATCTCGAAAAAGCCGGGTTCGACGGCATCGAACTCCACGCAGCTCACGGATACCTGCTCTCTCAATTCCTCTCCCGAACTACGAATAAGCGCATCGACGAGTACGGCACTCAGACCGTCGAGAACAGACTCCGTCTCATTTCCGAGATCGCAAACGCCATCAAGGCGCGCGTCTCACCGACCTTTATCGTCAGCGCAAAGCTCAACAGCGTAGAGTTCCAGGACGGCGGCGTGACACCCGATGAGGCGAGGGAGCTCTGCGAGAGGCTTGAAGCCCTGGGATTCGACTTTGTTGAACTCAGCGGCGGGACTTATGAGCGCATGGCATTGTCGTGGGAGAAAGAGTCTACGAAGCAGCGTGAGGGTTTCTTTCTTGAATGGGCAGAGACCATCACCAAAGCGCTTGATCCAGCGCATAAAATGAGGATCTTTATCGCTGGTGGGTTGAGAACGGTGGGCGCCATGGTAGACGCGCTTGATGTTGTTGATGGTGTGAGTATTGGACGGCCTGCAGCGGCAGAACCGCGTTTGGCTAGTGATATTATCGAGGGACGCGTCAAAGGCGCGATTAAACCGGTTGAGATGGTTGAGAATGATCTTGGGATGGGCATGGGTGTCGCTGGGGCTCAATTTGCGCAGATTGCAAAGGGCTTTGAGCCGCTTGACGCGAGTGACGCTGAAGTTGTGCAGATATTTGGCCAGGACATGGGCGCGTGGTATGAGAAGCTCGTACAGGATGGGGACAAGAATGAGTTTGTTCGTGCCATTCAATATTCGGGACCTCAAGTTCCGTATGGCAAGGTCAAGGCTTGATAGACCATGGGCTGCTGATTACGATTAGACATGTTATTAGAGTGTAGGGTACTCCGTATTTATTACGAGTCATTGATTCCGTTTCCCTGAAACAAATTCATGTCGTGTCATGGTGTTTCAACGGTTCTAAATTTAGGGCTGACGATCGACAGCCTGAGGAGGCTATGTGGAACCTGCGTTCGGAGAATTTGTCAGCCATCCAACCTCACTTCATCCCACTGCGCATCTGCAACAAAACTCTCAACATTACTCTTCATCAGCTGTATTCGTCGCTGTTAATCACTAGAACTTATCAACCCAAGTCTGAAACTGAATATTTGAGTAATTGTAGTCATGTCGACTGCTGAGACAGATCCTACACCGTCTAATCGCCGTAAAGGTCAGCAACTCGAGTTAGAATACGGACCCAGCTGACAAATATCCCAGCCTGCGACTTGTGCTTTACGAAAAAGATCAAATGTGACATGCTAAAGCCAGATTGCTCGAATTGCATTCTCTATAATACGAGCTGTCGAACCAGCATCATTAGAAGGAAGTCTAATTCTGCGAGAGTCAGAGCAGGGACTAAACAGCAAGAAGAGTACGCCCCTATTTCTCGATTTTCTGTTCAAATTAGTAACTCTTTCAGGAACAATCGCCAAGAAGGTCTTGAAACAAGATTGGCTCGTATTGAGGAGCAGCTCCAAATTGTTCTCAACGCTGCCAAAGATGCTCAAACTGCCAGGCCGGATGACCATTCCAGCCCAAGTGACTCGGCGGATTCAGTTCTCAACAACTCCGCAAATTTTGAAGAAATGGCAAAAAGAGGATTCGCTTGGAAATTCGATCCAGTTAATCCTGCAGTTTACCAAGGTCCTCAACCCAGCATTTTGGAATTGCCCCCCCTTGATGAGATTCTACCTATAGTAGACCACTATTTCACAACCTTCAACGGCGTCGTTCCTCTCTTTCAGCAGCCAGAATTCATGAAGCTTCTTACGACATGGTATAAACAACCCGAAACTCGAGACAGAGCTTCGTGGGCTGCTATTCAGACCGTCATGGCCATTGGATATCGCACTCCACAGCTCTCGCTCCGAGACAGTCAATCAGTGCATATTGAAAAGGCAGATCAATGTTTGAGGAATGCACAGACTGTTGTGTCGGAACTGGTCACGCGCGATGAGGATTTACTCGGCGTTCAGATCTTACTAGGTATCGTGATGCTGTTCCAGAATAGTCGCGATCCGAACCCCGCGAGTGTTCTTATTGGAACGGCGGTTAGGCTGGCGCATAAGCTAAAGTTGCACTCGCAAGAAGCGGCGATGAAGTTTCCGGCTGCCGAGGCAGAGCAGAGATCGCGAGTGTTTTGGATTGCGTATACTCTTGACAAGGTAAGTTGTTCGAGTGAGTGAATGCAAAAGCTCACGTTTTTAGGACATTTGTCTACGCGCGCAAACACCTTCATGCCAGTTTGATGAAGACATAGACATCAGTCTCCCTGCACTTGCGCCACCAGATAGCGTTGGTTTGATATGGACGCAAAACGGCCAAGTACACTTCAACTACCATCGAAGGCGCGTGGAACTAGCTTACATACAGGGCAAAGTGTACGATCTTTTGTACTCCAACCGCTCAAGCAAGGTGACAGCCCAAGAGCGACAACGAAGGGTAACTCGACTTCAATCCATGCTCGATCAGTGGTACGAGCGCATTCCAAATGTCTTCCATATCGAGCATGTCGCTGCGACGGTGGGACCGAGTCAGCTTGTGCAGATGACAAAGATGCATCACGCTTTTCTGCTGACGGAAGTGATGATCCATGGTATTTATAGCCATAATGCTGAATGGGTCAAGAGGATCAGCTCTTTTAGCAGAGCTACGATAACTTCTGTTGGAAACTTGGAGAACAGGGGTTTTGATGGCGCTGGGAAGTGTCAGGACCAAGCACCGCCTTTACCTGAGGGATGGAATCACTGCGTGGACGTGAGCAGAGGGTGCATGAAGTTATTCCAGGAAGCTACACCAACAGAGTGTCTAATTTGGTATGTCAGTTGCAGAGAGTTTCGGGAGATTACTGACCAGCGCAGGCAATGTAGCTGCTCTCATTTCTCAGCGCTCATCGTCCTCCTCGCCAACATGATCCTCAACCCCGGCCACAACTCAATCCACATTGATCAACACCTCTCAGTAAAAGCGCTCGACCTCTTCGACAAACTTCTAAAGATAATTGACGACGAAGCGTTCAGAGCCTTGCGAAGTGTTGTTGGTGAACTCAGCCAGAGGGCGCAAACGGCTGTGGCGGTGTATAGAGAGGAGCTGAAGGGATCGGGGAAGGATGTCTTTGAGGCGCTGAACGTGGATGATGTGGCTGTGCAGGAGGTGGATTTCTTACCGGCGGGAGACATGTTTGAGGGGCTTGAGGGGCCGTTTGTGGGGTTGGACGCACCGTTTGTCGGCTTGAGTGGGGAGCTTGAGCGGGGCTTTGGAGACGGGATGAGCTTCATGGACGGCGGAGTGTTGGACATGGAGTTTATGAGATGAGATGCGACAGACGCTAACGCACATTAGGGTAAAAAAGGAGAGAAGAGGAATAACAATCTTCAGCAGTGCGATGCAAATAGTCACGATCGTTGAGCGAATGGTGAGAGAGAAAGAGAAAGAGATTGCTTTTATGGTATCTAGTCTAAATTTCTAAACTGCGCGGCAAAAACAAGAGACAAACAACAAGGATTGAAGGTAAAGACTGGCATACGGCGACAATGATCTCACCACAAGCAAGGAAAAGGCTGCACCACGACAATTAACCCGCCAGACGCAAGGAAAAGAAAAGGAAGAGACAGACAGCACGACAAAGAAAGAAATAAAAATGAAATAGAAAAACAAGCGCTATCCCTCTCCACTGTATGGTCGCGCCAAGGTCGGGAGGACTAGACCTGTACCAGGTGTCGACATTGGAGGAATGCTAAGTTCAACGTCGGCAAACCTTGCGACAACGAGAAGACGCTTAAGAGGTCCAAGAGGAGGTCCCATTGGGGGAGTCCTCGAATTCGGCTCCTTCGGGAAGCTCGGCCTCGCGTTGTCCAGAAGAAGGGTGGCGGTAGAAGAACCCTTTAGGGATCTGGTAACGCGTCCAAACGTTCAGAGATCGGGGTGCAGGCAGGTAGTGGGGATGAGGGAGGTAATGCGGGGGAGAGCCCGACAGGCGCAGGTCATCAAGGCTCAGCATTACCAGAGACCAGATCGACAGACACGCGGTGAGTTCGTACGGACCGTGTGCGGACCATGGAATGGCTTGCCATTCGACATGGCAAGACATGCTAGTGTCGAACACTGTGCCTCGAATGCGCATGACAACGATTTCCTTCGTGGTCATAAGGAACCCATAACGAGTTCGGGCAAGGAGGCAGTATTTAGCAAGGCGATCAAGGGGCCGTCTAGCCATCGCGGCCTTGTTGCCGCCAATCATGTTTGAGTGCCATGCGTTGGCATGCAAACAAATGTTGACGACCAAGGTACGAGCATCAGGCTCGTTGCCGGCCACGTAGGAAAGGGTAGGAGTCTGTTTATCGAATGATCGTCCGGGCTTGACCACGACCGCAGGCAATTGGTGACCGAACTGACTGCCCAGAAGGGCCGCGCCTCGCTCGATGGGGTCTTCAAGCCGTGGACCCAGGTGTTCAATGAACATCTTTTTGGCTTCTTCAATGTTGTTCAGATGAAAAGGGCCGCTCTTAGCGTCGCTGGGGGACAGGATCATTTGGCTCAGCATGTCCCTGTAGAGGTTTCCCAGGACCTCAAAATTGAAGTCGGTCCATTTCAAGATGGACAAGGCCTTGACAGCATGGCGGGTCGTGTCGTTTCTGGTAGACGATGGAGCGTGCTCGGCGCCGAAAAGCGTGGGATTTGGTAGCGAGAGAGCGTCTCGGATTGAAACACTCTGCTTGATGTGTACAGAAAAGGCGGGCACGGGAGTGCCTTGAAAGGTCGGAAGGCTCATGTTTTCCCTTGAGTTGTGAGGTCGTGAATAGATAGATGATGTAGTAGGGATAAACAACGAGATACAATAATGTGAGAACCAGAAAATATGTCTAGATTTGGATGCGAAAGGAAAAACAAACGTTCCAACTCAGCTGGGGGCAGGACGGATTTATCAGTGTCCAAACGGTCCTCATGCTCATGGACAGTTTACAGGCCCTGAAGAACCCTTCACAATTTTCCCAACAAAAGCGCTAGCGAAATGTGACATGTCTTGCTCTCTGACCTACGCGTCCTGACTCCTGTGTCAATAGAGAGACACCACGAGATGCGAAATATCACTTCTCATATAAGTTCAGAAGAAATTAGGCAGCCCATGAGCCGCGGTTCCTGCAGGCGGGAGCAAACAGGACATTGTGGGACTGGAGTCAGGACAGGGCACTGCTAAACGGCAAGCAGGTCTGCATGCCATCGCAAGTTAGAAGAAATAGATTTAGGCGGCTCATCTTTTAGGTCTTGGTTTGAGATAAAAACCAAGTGCCTGCTGTTGTAGTGCTGTGGAATTGTTCGTGCCAGACTCATCAGCCTGCGAACCAAAACTCCCCGGGAGGTGCCAAGAAATGCGCTGGCAGGTTGGCGTTCAGCTATCTGCGCCATTCAAAGCTACCGTAAACAATTCCAGACCGCCACAACGGCAAGGCAGCGACCGTTTTGATATGAGACTCAAGCCTGCTCCTGCTGTTATGGCGGCCCTGTTTGATTACTTGCACCAAACTCATAAGTTTGCGACGTGAAAATTAGGGGACGGGCTGCTGCAGAAAAGAGAAGATGCACTGTATTTCGATGAGAGGGGAGTTTGCTGGTTACTGACCAACGAGACTGCGGCATGTTCGGTTGTGTAACAAAGACATCAGGTTCTCACTGGCAGAGCTGTGAGTTAGGTACTGATGGCCAGTGCTGACAGCTAATAATACACTATTGACATTAGAAAGACCGCCTAACGCATCACCCCTGGCGCCGACAAAGAAATCCACGGTCGGTATCTCCGTTGCGTCGTGCTTTGCGCGTTCAGTTGTCGTTTGTCGCCCCCCTTTTTGGGATGCTATTTCTGGATTCCTTTTCTTTTGAACAAGATGTTCGAACAAGGAGCGGACGAGTGAAAGAGATACAGCAGTTTGTCGTGCCTGACCACGCTTATCGTCCTGTGTTTTGGTGTTGTTGGCTCCAAGTTAATAAACCCCTGAAGAGGCCCTTCAAGCCTCCTCTACCTGAAACCAGGACAACTATACCAGACAGTAAAACATCCTTACCGCCAAACAAACAAACAAACGCAAATAACTCTTCTAAGATCGTCCTTTTTTAGTCATTCGCTTTCGTTTAAACATCCGCCCCCACTGTGTCTTTGACAATGCCTACACTGAAACCGCTACCGGATTGTGAAGGCCCAAAGCTTGAGTGTTTCACCGATGATCTCACCAAGCACGACTTTAAGTTCCTGGAATATCTCGGCGCTGGCTGTCACTCAGCCGTTTTTAAAGCCGAGATTGATGGCAAGATCTACGTCATCAAACTTGTAGGTACAGCGAACAGAATCACCACGCCAGCTGCTAACTCGCCCTCAGTTCTTCCCCGTTTACGTATACGAGCCGAACTTCGAACTGGACCCCATTGACGAAGGCTTTCACGTCGGAAGGGAGGAGAAAGAGCGACTGACCGCCAGTGAAAGGATGCCCCAGCATGTGGTCGACAGTCTACGTGTCCATGCGACTTCCTTCAACAACGAGTGTCGCGCCTACGGTCGCCTCAAGGAGCTTGGTCGGGAGCATCTCGCTGGCAAAGTGCACGGCTACCTGCGCCTCTATTTACACCAGATTGACGAGCAGATCCAAGCGGCGGTCCAGAACTCCTTGCCGGAAGCCATATGGCCTTCGGTAGAGGTGATGGAGATGGAGGACGATGAAGTTGATCTACCCATCATGGCTATCGTCAAAGACTGGATCCCCAACCACCGAACGTCTACAGGTGGAATGACACGAGAAGCGGAACAGAGACAGATCAAGCATCTACCACGTATGCTTCGTAATCTTCGCCAGCTCCACAAATGCGGCATCGTCGTGCGCGATCTCAAGTCCCAGCAGTATTACGAAGGCCAGCTGTGTGACTTGAGCCACGCCTGGACGATTCCACATATTTTTGGCCCTGAGGACGGGATTCGACCGCGCTGGGCCTTTACAAGTATGGCAGCTTGGGACCTGAAGTGTTTCCAGGATATCATCGAAGAGACAAAACTTTCCGCGCTCCGGGCTGACCCGCCACTCAAACCGACTGAATTGGTTGCAAAGCGCAGCGAAGCGCGCTTTAAAAGTCTTCGTCCTCGTCCAGGCATGCAGGGACCTTTCCTCCCTCTGGTCAACTATGATGAAGGGGGCACCTGGAACCTGGACTACTATCCTTCACACGACCCGGCACTCTTCAAATGGAGGAACATCCAGAAGCGGGCGACAAAGAAGTCCATTGGCCCTATCCCAGAGTCCACTGTCAGCGAAGAAGCCCGACTGGTGGAGGAGGGTAACAAGAAGAAGAAGAAGAAACGATAGATTACCCACATGAATTTCTATTGCAGCTTCTTGCATATGCGTTGGATAGCGGAAATGTGTTTTGACGTAATTTATTTCGGTGTCGCGATTCTGTTCTTGGTGAGTCTCGCTTTGGAGTTGAGGCTCACCCATGCGTTTTGTTTACATAGATCATTATACCATTGTATTCCTTTAAATTAGTGATTTATAACCAAGAATTTTTTTTTTTTTACAGCATCTCAAGAACAATAAGTAATGATCCCGAGACTTTAGCTAGCAATGGTCCGCGTAAAACCATCCGACACTGATCACCTGCGTAAATGGTCCGGAGGCGGGTTTGGCCCGGAACATTAAATTCCCGTTCGGTCCATTCCTCGATTGCATCATTCGCAGTCTACGAACTCAACTCTATCGCGACAAGCGACAATTCCTTACAAAAATGCTATCGCCGGCGATATCCACTACAATTTCTACACCCGGTAGGGCCAGAGCTTCCTGCGAGCCATGTAGTAAGTGACAAGACGTCGAGCGCCGGTTTCAGCTGGCTTATCCGTACCCCAACCCGTAGGATCGCGAAAGGTCCGATGCTCAGGAGAATACCCGGTGTGTTCAAAATGCACCGCTTCTAATCGAGGATGTATTTACTCTCTGCAGAAACGCGCTGGCAGACCCAAGAGGCCCTGCGTGATAGCGCGCGCGCAGGCCAGTCCTGCTCGTGAGGATGATCGCGGGCCGTCACCAGCGCAGTCAAATACCGCCCGAATAACGATCGTTACGGAAGAGCGCCCGAGCCCTCGCGAACCTAATACAGATATACCGCCATATCTCGCGGACTTTGAGAGCTTTGCGCCGTAAGGAGTCCGTCGAATGAGCCGCCCTGTCCGCTTTCTAACCCTCCGCAGGGCGCAATCTCACAGCGACATCCTCACACAGACAGACATCAACGCTTCATGCGCATGCCTGTCGATCCTCTATCTTCTCCTCAATCGCCTCGGAGTCCGTACCGAGCTCATTGTCCCCGATGATCTTGCGACTCTGCGAAATACGTTCGAACGCGCAACAGATGTTCTACAATGCCCAAAGTGCCCAATGCGCTTCTCTTCCGTGCTGCAAAACGCGGGCATCTTGGGCATTCTGTGCGTCTGCATTGCCGAGTCCTACGTCAGGCTCATCAAGACGATTGATGTAAAGGCAATTGAAGCGACCGGCAAGGGAGAAAAGTTAAAGGTCGCGCTCAATCCTTTGGGTCAATCACTCACCGCGGGCGACACAGTGTTGGTGCCGATTGAAGTGTCGCCCGAACAGTGGAAGAGTCTCATGTACAATGCCGTCAAGTCGGAGATATTTGGCATTGAGAACCATCGCGACAAGTCGTTCGTCGCGTTCATTGAGCGGTTGGAAGAGCGACAGACGAGATGGCATACGTTGCCTACAGCGCCCGACTGCCCGCCAACGTATCAGTCTGCTTGTTCGTCTTTGGATGAACTGCCACTCTGCTTAACCATCACGAAGGCGGCGAGAAAGGTCCTTGACCTGATAGCTTCTACTTTGGAGTGACAAAGAGAACGCACAGATGAGCTTCGGCAGAAGGACACGGCTGGCTAGCACTTCTCTTGGAATGATTCGAGACGATTGAAGATAGAAACCCCCAAATTGGTACAATATTAGCAAACTCTTCCCTATTCTCGTTACACCTGCCAACCAAACTACCCTCAATACCGTACATCCAAGCAACCGTATTGCCACCATTCCCATCGCGTACAAATCTCCACTACTGAACAATTGCAGGATGCAGAGCGCCCTTGAAATGAGGATTGAAGTCATACGTCTGATGTCTCTTATCATCCTCCCAGATCAACGTATTCCCCTCGGAGTGGATCTTGAAGTGCGCTTCACTCAACTTCTGCGCCTTCGCATCCTCCGACAAACCCTCAATCTCCTTCTCATTGTACACCAAAGCCTTGTTACGACCTTTAAAACAGGCATTGGACTTGTCGCCGTGGTTGTTTCCAGGCGTGTAGCTTGAGAACTCCTGCAGTCGGTCCAGAAGAGATTGGTGGAGGACTGCGCCGCGGGGAATGTCGCGGTACGAACCTTTGTTGGGAGGGAATGTCACGGGCTTCCAGCCGAGGAGCTTGACGTTGGCGTCTGTCGTGTCGTCGAGTTCCCAGCGTGTCAAGAAAGGGAGCCATTCTGAGACGTGTTAGTTGGGATTGAGACGGGCTGGGAGTGACTTACCCATGAATTTCCACATGAGGACTTTGAAGAAGGCTGTTCCGTAGCCAAAAGCGAGACAGTCGTGCATGAATCCATGCGTCGCTTCTCTTCGCTTCGCAGGATCTTCCATACTCTTCTCAAATGGCTTGAGGCTATGGCACCAATGCACTCCCGCCTGTAGCGACTTATCCATCTCGCCACATTTCTTGACCTCACGAATCATCCACTCAAGTGGAATGTCACTCATCTGGAACCTATCTTTGTTCAGGTTCTGACTCGCCTTACCAGCTTTTCTCGTCAGCCACGCGTTCTTGATCCGGCCCCAGAAAGACGGCTTCTCAGCCTCATCTTCCTGCTCATCAGGCTGCGCGGGCCATCCGCCGCCGACATCGCCGTGATTGCCTGGGAACCAGACTTCCTTGATGTCTTCTTCATCATCGTGGCTGTGCACTGCGGCTCTGATGTCCTGCGCCAACAGAGCAGGCTTGAACTTGACGCGACGCTCGTCAACGGCTACAGCGTGACGAACATGAGTTGCTGTACCCGTTACAGGAACTGGCATCTTTGCTTTACGCTCGAGAACAGCGACGGAGGCGACGCAGTCCCAGATTCCGAGGAAGAACACCTTGATATTCTCCTCTTCACCGGCGCGGTTCGTCTCCTTGCGACAGAATGTCTGACTGAATGCCTCAATCTCGTTGGAAGCATCCTGAGTCTCCTCACTGACATCTTCAGGCTTTGTGCCCAGAAGCTGTGTCGTGTCGCAATTAGCGGGAGCATCTGTCTCTGAGCTGCCGTGCTTGGAAGTGCACTGCGCATGCTCGCTGTCTTTTATCTCGCCTTGGAGGTAGCGCTGATAAAGACGGTAGGCAAAGGGGACCATTTCCTCGTTGCCCTTGCAGAGAAGACCAACTTTGTTGACCATTCTGGCGAGAAACTTGGCTGTGTAGGCGCCTCGGCTGAAGCCAAAGACGTATATCTTTGCGTTCTTTACAATGTCAATTGAGGAGCCTGTGGGTCGGGAGATGAGACTTACAGTTTCATAGTAACGCATGAGAAAGCGATAGCCAGCAATGACATGAGCGTCAAAAGTGGTACCGAAGCCTTGATCGATTGTCTTTGAGATGTTACTCCCAAATTCACCAAGGATTCCCTTGTTCACAGACGTCTCATTGATGTCGTATGTACCAATTCCAGCTATGAAGCGTTAGCAACAGCATCTCAACTCAATGGCTGGCATCTTACTCTGGTAGTAGTGAAACTGGTTCTTGTTGTTTCGATCCAACTTCCGAAGGATCTTGACAACATTGGTATCAGCATTGGAGCCACTGAACGTGTTTCCCGTGCCGTCAAAGCACAGGATGAGCTTCTTGGGTTCATTAGATTCAGTGCTTTCGTTCTCAGCGTGAGGCATCTTTGCGAGAAGAATGATGGGGGAGTTTCCAAGGTGAGACGGGAACTCAGTGTCTGGGGGGCCAGCTATGCTTCCTTTATGCGGAGACAACGAAATCCCTTGCGTGGTTCTTTTGCTCGTACCACTGGGTTACCGGCCCGTGTAGCATAGCACACCTGCAATGGGAGGAGAGATGTATACAGTACGGAGAGTGAGATATTCACATGCATTGTTGTCTCCTCCCTTACGAGAATCATGAATGAAGGGATGCTAATCGGAGAATATTGATTCGTCCTTGGTATTTCGGTTCAGCCAGCCACGAGAATCTTGTTTTTGCCTAAGTTGGTTGAAATGTCTGGCCAAGAGACGGCTGGGGGAGGGGAAAGAGAAGAGGATTGTCATGTTGTGATACGGTGCGGCTGAGACTTGATTTCTGTTTGGGGTCTGTTGCAGTTGATGTTCGACACGCCACAATTCCATTGTTGTTGGTTGGAGGTTGAAAGGCGGGGAGATATGCACGACTCCGGTCTTGTGAAAGTCGGTGACTGTTGTAGCTGCATGGGATGTACTTGGCTTGGACCCTGATGTTTGGTAGAGAGGTCATGTATTGGTTGGTTTTGCTTCTTTTTGTCTTGGTGGGATTCATGTAATAAAAGGAGTGTTATTGCAGAGTGCAGATAAGCGGTGTTAGATAGAGTCTAGAGATCTGAGAGACGAGAAGAGATTGACGTGAGGGGTTGGTAATGAGACGATCTGGAGCTTCTTTGGTTTGTGTAACTTGAAATAAGCAATTGCTTGAGATTCAGCCGATAATAGCCTGATGATCTGTCATGATATGATCCCAACTCGACCATCAGTACACAACCTGTCTCACCCATATCTCTCAATGTCTCCCGATCCCCATCTCACTGCATAAACATCCAGATCTAGATTCCCTTTCCTTTTTTCTCATCCCCCCCTCACAATCCATGTAATCCCAAACACCAGCAAATCAAACAACACACGAACTGCAGGTCTCACAACCCCTCACTTGACAACATCCCCCGCGGCTGAGACATTAGCTCACTCCGGCATCTGCTATTTGCCGGACGGCCCGATGGCGATCATTCCTAGTGCTGCACGGCATAAACGCCCGTCAGCGAAATGTCTAGCATCGGCAGATTGAGCTACAGCCAATTGTGGACGAGGGGGGGTCCTCGCTGGTTGGTCGGAACGGACCGCATGCATTGGCGGTAAAGCTAGGAGATTTTTGATGGAGGAGGTAATCTAGATGAGGTGAGATGTCACTTAGATCGGAAAAGTAGCTTAACTTAACTTAACTTTGACGTCTATAAAGAGAAGAATACAAAAGAGCTGATGAATCATAAGAAAATCAAAGGAATGTAAAGTGCAGATTCCGTAACTGAAATGTCAGATCATCTTTGAGGCCACTGCACACCCTCTTTTCCAAATTTGAAAGGTCTCGCATCAAGGTCTCTCAAAAAACAACAGCCTGTGAGACATCGCTGCTCAACAACCCCTCACTCTCAAAGCTTCATCCCGGCACAGCTGTATCCCAGCTTATCACCTTCCGTCATTGTCTCAGCTTGCATCCCGCGTTGGCAATACGAGAGCTTGCATTGGACAGACTGTGTTATCAGCTCTCGTTGCACCAAACGCCACTTACACTCGAGGGTCAGCGATGTGGTTACCGCTCGTGAAAGAAAGCTACAAGTGACTTGTTTGGTATAAAGGATGGAGGGATGAGATGCCGCCGAACAATGTTGGAATTAGTTTCTTGTCTTTGTACACGCTTCTTCTTCTTCTTTCTTCATCATGTCGTCGTTCAATGAAAAGTTTCAGGCTGGCGAGTCGTACGGTGACTCTAAGGAGGATCCGGCGAGTCTGCTGAATAACCCTGAGAAACTCGTTGCGGACCTCATGAAGGACTTTGCTGGTGTTCGAAGCCAAGCTAGTCCTGCTCAACTCCTCGGTCTTGTCAAGGAACTTCTCCAAAAGGGTCAACCTCTTGATGACAAGAAGGGGTAAGTCACTCACCTACATTATATACCAGAGCACGACTAACAGGTGTAGAACTACTGAACTCCTCATTGGTATCCTCACCGCCCTTCCTGCATCATCCAAAGCTCGTACAGCTCTCACAAACAAACTCATCGACACCCTCTGGGGCAATCTTCAGCATCCGCCACTGAGCTACGTCGGCGGCGATGTCAAGTATGATGTCGTCAACTCTGATAAGCCAGCTCACAAGCATAACTGCGAACTCTATGATACAATTGAGTTCAAAGTCCCTGGCACTGATGTTCTTCTCCGAGAGCAAGTGCCCCAGGCTCCAGATAGCCTTCATCAGTACCGTATGCCTGACGGTAGCTTCAACAACATCCTTGAGCCTAATCTAGGCAGGGCTGGTACACCATATGCCAAGTCTGTCAAGTCTGAGAAGAGACTTCATGGTGTTAAGCCTGATCCTGGTTTGTTGTTTGATCTTCTCATGGCGAGAGATGAGACGACGTTTCAGGAGAACCCAGCGGGTATTTCATCAATGCTGTTCTACCACGCTGCGATTATCATTCACGACATCTTCCGTACGAACCGTACAGATATTAACAAGTCTGATACCTCATCGTATCTTGATCTTGCTCCTCTTTATGGTTCTTCGTTGAAGGATCAGCTTGAGATTCGAACCATGAAAGAGGGCAAGCTCAAGCCCGATACCTTTCACGAGAAGCGTCTTCTTGGCCAACCTGCTGGTGTCAACGTCATGCTTGTGCTGTATAGTCGTTTCCACAATTACGTGGCTGACATTCTGCTCAAGATCAATGAGAACGGACGCTTCTCACTGTCAGTGCCGCCTAACGCTTCGGAGGAAGAAAAGGCAAAGGCCATTGCCAAGCAAGACCATGATCTCTTCAATGTAGCTCGTTTGATCACGGGTGGTTTGTACATCAACATCTGCTTGCACGATTATCTTCGTGCCATCACCAACACTCACCACTCCGCGAGTGACTGGACTCTCGACCCTCGTGTTGCTATCGACAAGCAATTCGATGGTGACGGTGTTCCCCGAGGTGTTGGCAACCAAGTCAGCGTTGAGTTCAATCTTCTCTACCGCTTCCACTCTTGTATCTCCAAGCGAGACGAGAAGTGGATCAACAACTTCTTCCTCAAGCTCTTCCCCGGCCGCAAGGCTGAGGATCTTCAGGACGTCAGCTGGACGGAACTTGGACAGGCTCTGCTCACATTTGAGCAGAACACCCCCAAGGATCCTAGCGTTCGTACCTTTGATGGTCTCGAGCGTCAGGCTGACGGTACGTTCAAAGATGAGGATCTTGTTCGTATTCTCAAGGACGCTATGGAGGATCCTGCTGGAACTTTCGGTGCTCGCATGGTCCCCAAGGCCCTCAAGGTCGTTGAGGTTCTGGGCATCATCCAGGGTCGCAAGTGGCAGTGCGCTTCGCTGAATGAGTTCAGAGAGTTCTTTGGTCTCAAGCGCTATGATTCGTTCAGCGAGATCAACTCGAACCCTAATATTGCGAATATCCTAGAGAAGTTGTACACTGATCCAGACATGGTTGAGTTGTATCCTGGTCTTATGATCGAGGACATCAAGCCCCAGCGCAACCCTGGCTCTGGTATCATGCCGACTTACTCTGTTGGTCGAGCTGTTCTGTCCGATGCTGTTACACTCGTTCGCTCAGACAGGTTCAACACCATTGACTACACCGTATCGAACCTCACTGCCTGGGGTTACAATGAAGTCCAGCAGGACTACAAGACTCTCGGCGGTTCAATGCTCTACAAGCTCATCCAGCGCGGTGTACCAAACTGGTTCCCCTTCAACTCCATCGCAGTCATGCAGCCCATGTACACCAAGAAGGCCAACGAACAGATCGCCAAAGAGATCGGTACTTTTGACCAGTACACTCTCGACGACCCCAAGGCACCCCCCAAGGTCGCCGTTCTCACATCAGGACCTGCTATCAAGCAGATCCTCAGCAACACAAAGCAATACGTCGTCCCCTGGCTCAAGCCTCTCAACACTCTCTTCCCTGGTAAAAAGGACTTTGGCTGGTTCATGCTTGCGGGCGATCAGCCGCAGAACTACACCCACCGCGCCAACTTTGCCAAGGCGATGAGCAAGATTCCCAACATGCACAACGCCGTCCATGCGTTTATTGAGCGTGAGGGTACCAAGCTCATTAACAAGGAGACCTTCACTCTCAAGAAGGGTCTTGATCAGATTGACATCATTCGCGATGTCGCTATCCCTCTCAACACACAGCTTCTCGCTGATCTGTTCTACTTTGATCTCCGGACCGACGAGAACCCAGATGGTAAACTCGGTGTTGCAGAACTGTACCGCAGTCTTCTTGACATTCGTGTCTGGGGCGTGAACAACAACGATCCCGCGCAGGCATGGAACCGTCGTCGACGCGCTCAAGAGGGTGCGAAGAGAATGATTGAGACGACAAAGACTATTGTCGCGGAGGCTGACGCTGGACGTCCTCGAGGCATTGGACTGGTCTCTGCCGTTGCTAACAGGATCGGCGCCAGATCATACCTCAAGAAGGACTCGCTGAGATCTTGTGGTCTCAAGCTTGTGGAGGAGTTGCTTGCGCAGGGGAATAATGTTGATCAGGTCACTGATAACCTCTGGCTCACTGCCTTTGGTGGTATTGGTGTTCCCGTCACTGCTGTAAGTTGAGTGACAAGATTGAAGATCGTACGCTGACGGTGTGTAGTTCTACGAGGTTCTGTCATTCTTCCTTCGTCCGGAGAATGAGGCTATCTGGGCTGAAGTCCAGGCCATTGCTCAGAAGGGCGATGATGCTACGCTTCACGCCTACGTCGCTGAAGCTCAACGCATGACGAGCTCACAGCGCAACGTTCGTGTTGCAACAGCACCTGGCGAAGTCCAAGGCCAAACCATCCAACCTGGAACCGCCGTTGTTCTCATGCTCGTAAGTCACACCTCCACATCACAAGTGCTTCATATCTAACAATACACAGGGCGAAGCTGGCCGTAACCCTAAGGAAGTTCCCGACGCGGGCAAGTTCAACCCCCAGCGCAAGAAAGAAGACGTCTCGGCCTTCAGCTACGGCCAACACGAATGCATCGCCAAAGACGTCGCCCTCGCCTTCGTCACAGGCCTCATCAAGCTTGTCGCAGACCTCAAGGAGCTTCGACCTGCGCCTGGACAGATGGGAACTGTCAAGACTATCCAGGTTGGCACTGAGAAGGCTTATCTCAATGATAGCTGGTCATACCTCGGCTTTGACGCCAGCAGTAAGTTTCTTTTTCGCTCTTTGTAAGTGATGTTGTGTGCTAATGATGTGTAGCTTGGAAGGTTCACTTCAATGGACATGGAAAGGGCAAGTTTGAAGGCGAGAGGGTTCCGACGAAGAGTACCCCGATTCAGGAGTATTACTACTTGCTCCAGAAGAGAAAGGATGAGATTTTGGGGAAATAGGCTTAACTTCCTCTAGTCAGAGTAGTCTTGAACAATGAACAATCGTTATGAATCAGGTTGTCGAACTCAGCTACCTGTTGCCCCTGAGTGACATGCAGATGCGCCACAGCTACCACTCAATCACCAGCTGTCGCCCCTTGCTCTCATACATCTCTAACAAAGTTCAAGATAAAATCAGGGTGTACTAGCACCACCACGCCATGGCCCTTGTAGAATCCCGACGCCTGTATCTCCAAGGAGCGCGCTGCCTCCTAGGCTGGAGGGATTGGGACTCTCTCACCTCTCGCCGCTTCTCTGGGAGACTGAGGTTCGCCGCCTGTCAACAAGCCCTTTAACTTTGCGCATCTTCCTGTTCTGTTTGATCTAAATACTCTAGCTTGAGTTTGATCCGATCCCGTGCATTTGGGCGTACCGTCAACCTCATTGTATCAGGGGACTCTCTTGGCTCACTGCTTCTTCAGGAGAGCAAGGTTAGCCGCTTGTCAACAGACATTGATCTTTTCTTTTCTGTTTGATCCAATTGGATCAGAGATGCCTCTAGTTTGGTCTTAACTCTCGTTCCTGAACGTCCCCCGCTAGTTCGTTGAAGGGATCTCTCCATGGCCCATTGATGAACAGCTTCGAGTCATCCGTCAACGAAACCGAGCTGGACAGTTAAAATAGCTTCATATAAACAACTCTCTATATTATTGCCAAGACTCTAGTTGAGCAGTCCAGATGATGCCCAAGAAACCAAGCTCCTCGCACCGTAGCCGATGTCAAGTATGAAACCCCAATGGACGAGCGCATCACCGCTTTTCGAGGATGTTTTTGGGTATATTCAAGGGACTCATGTCTCCTCGAGTTCGTTTGGGGTCGGGATAATCGGCTGTCTATCAAGCCAGTTTCTTTTGGTCTCGTCTGTGGTCTTCGGCCGCATCAACCTCATTCAGGACCGCCGGCTCAAACTGTAGATCAAGCACTTGATGGATTAAAACACAGATCGGGCCGTTTGAACACTCCATTTCTTGCTTACCTCGAGAGGCTTGGCAGTCTCTCGCATGTCAGTGTCACTACCAATGCGTCTTCCTTTCCATCACTCAGCATGCCTACGTCCTGAGTAACGCCAATACAGCTTGATATGGAGTTGAAAGCCAGCTAAAAGTTTAACTAACAACAAATTGAAAGCCTGCGACATGCTTTTTTGACCAAGAGTGGGCTATCCGGTCAGGTCTTGGGACGCAACATCCTCGCTATATATGGTCAAAGCATGCCATATACGCGCACAACCATCTAAGCTACCTGATTTAACACTGATCGCCATCACCAACGAAGTTGACATAGGTCTTACACTGCACTCGAGACCTTATATCATGGCTCATTCATTGTGTTGACTGACTGCTCTCATGCATCCCTCTAGTGGCCTGTTTCTAGCTACGACTTGGGGACCTCAAAGATACCGACTCTCAGCTAGTCGATTCAACAGCCAGTTTATATCGATTGAGCAGCCTTAATCTTTGAGTAAGAACGTCTAAATTAGAGATCGAGGTCCATACGCTGAAGAATGAAGACCGCGAACCGATATTGACGTCGTGAGAAGTCATACTGCAGCTACGAAGCAACTACTGGCGGTTTCACAGGAAGTCTGAGGAAGCTGGAAGGGCAATTGAACAGCTTTGTAGGCATGGCGACAAAATGAAGATAGGGATAGGCAGGCGTGAAGCAGAGAAGAGGGGGCACGGTGAGAGTCTCGGCGATTGATGTGGCAGCGATGATACGCTCAGGAACCATACCCAGGATGACATCTTACAGACGCTGGGGCGTGATGAGGCCTCATTATACAGAAGTTCAAGGCACATCTCACACAGTAAAGCGAACGTCGGCTCATAGTTTATTCGTACAGCTAGAGATGTGACAATCTACACGAGCCACGACGCGTAATCACAGATCGCGAGTTACTTTACCCGGATTAGTGTAAGTGGCAGAGCTTAACTAACACTTGACCCTCAAGACAAGATCAATTGGCAATTGTGTATAAACTCAGCAGGGTCTTTGGCTAGATAATGCCAAGTGTCTTGTGTCTTCTGACACCCGAAGCCAGGGTGAGTCCATCTCCATTGGAGATTAGACATGACAGCAACGATCCAAGACATCCTCGGCAGACTCTGTTCGCTAAACGAGATCCAGATCTAGTGACAAGTTAGACTGGTCTGACGCATGCGAGATTTCCGCTTCTCGTTTAACTGACTCAGTCGACACTCGCTTAAGAGACATTTTCTGCACCATCGAATCAGGATCATTTCGTCTCTGGATGACATCTCAAGTGGATAAAAACAATTAATTAGACTCGTGTATACGGAACGAGTCCCCATTCTTTTGACGAGTCGTGATTAGCCTGATTAGCCCGTTATCGCAGCGCAAACTTGCCCCCCAAGTCGTTCGTCCCATATTTTTCTTGTTGTGGGCGAGATAGATTAGAACCCGGGGCGTCTTCAGGGGATCCTTGTTCAGCTGATGAAACAGGTTCTGTGACCGGCAACGTCGTTCCTTGTCTCGGTTCGTGTGTGTATTCTTCTTTTTCTATCGTGACATTTTTTTTAATTCTTTGTTTACTTTCTTTCATCATCAAAATGCACAGCTCTATTACACTTCTCCTCCTCACTACAGCTACAGTCAATGCCATTGGCACACGCGACGACTGTAAAGACGTACACATCTTTCTTGCAAAGGGAAACAATGAAACCTACCCAGGACGACAGGGGAAACTCGCGGGCGCCATCTGCAGTGGTTTAAAGAGCTGCGACTATGAGGATATCCAGTTCCAGAATGCTTATGAAGACCCGTACTGCGATTCTGTCACGGAGGGTGTCAAGAATGGCATCAAGCAGATCACAGCGTACAACAAGAAATGCCCAGACTCCAAACTCGTCGTGAGCGGCTACTCGCAGGGCGGCCAAGTCGTCGGCGACATCCTCGGCGGCGGAGGCGGCGTGTTCTTCCAGGACTGCGTGGAGCCTGATCTAGAGGGCCTGAATCCCAAGACACTACCGGGAAGCAAGATTGTCGCGGCGATGGTGTTTGGCGATACGCGACATACCAAGGATCAGCCGTACAATGTACTCTCTGGCGCGGGAAAGGATGGCTTGTTTCCTAGATCGGCGGGCATGTTGGAGAATCTGACGAGTTATGGGGATGTTTTTAGGAATTATTGTGTTGAGACGGATCCGGTTTGTGCAAAGGGTGATGAGGTCGAGACGCATCTTAATTACTTTGATGTTTATACTGATGATGCTGCGGATTGGGTGAAGGAGAGGGTTGGGGAGGATACGACTACTACTACCACGGCTGCGACAAAGACGAGCACAAAGGTGAAGAGCACGGCCAAGGAGACGAGTACAAAGGATGAGGAGACTGAGTCAACGACTGAAGCTACGTCAACAACAAAGGACACTACCACCGCTACTGCGTCCACCACAGCCGATGCAAGCTCAACCACAGACGCAACCTCAGCCGAAGGTCGAGCTACAGCCGGTGAAGCATCATCAGACGCCCCCGCGCCATCATCGACAGACAACGCAGCCACGTCAAAGGGCGCATCTCTAATGGGCATGATAATCGGCGTCGCAGCTCTTTTGGCAATCTAATGCATATACAGCGATAGACATTTGCAATTGGATATACAAGACGAGTAATTATAATAATAAATCTCTAATTACTATCCGCTTAATTGCCGATATACTTATACTGAGCTGTTGTTGAGGTGTATGCACGTTGCAAAGTCAATTGAGCTTCACGTCGTCATGACCAATCGCCCTCTCCGAAAGCGGACCCCATCACCGACCGCTCTTCACCTCAACATCATCACTTACAATTACAATGGCTCCTACTATCGTGCTCATCCGCCACGCTCAGGCTCTTCACAATGTAGCTGATAAGTCTCCCTTCACATAATCTCCAAGTCATATCACTGACGATGTGTACAAGAATGGTCACTGCCTGATCCTCCGCTCACGGAAAAGGGCGAGGAGCAATGCGCTCAACTGAGAGAGAACTTGATCTCTACATTCTCTGACAAGATTGATAATGTAGATGATGTAGCTATCGTTGTCAGTCCCATGCGGCGTACGATGCAGACTGCTATGCTTGCGTTGGGCTGGCTTGTTGAGCGGGGTGTTAAGATCGAGGGCAACGCAGACTGGCAAGGTGAACCCCCAATCGCCCCCCTCTCACAACCTCACACTCCAACTCACAATCACTAGAAAACTCTTCCAAACCTTGTGACACCGGAAGTCCCCTCTCCTCCGTATCCCCCTCCTTCCCAAAAGTAAACCTCTCCTCCGTCGATCCCCTCTGGCCAGACAAGACATCTCCATCCGCAGAGCGATACTGGTACACCAAGAAGTCCATCCTCGCTCGCGGTCAGCGCGCACTAGAGGATCTGAAGAAAAGACCTGAAAAACTCATCTTTGTGGTCTCGCACGCTGGGTTCTTGAGATTGGGCGTTGCGGGATATTGGTTCTTCAATAGTGATTATCGTGTTTTTGACTTTGAGGCGCAGGGGATTAAACAGCGGGAGGGGACGGCGGCGGGAGGGATGGGGTTGTCGTTTACGGAGACGGTTGAGCTGGGGCTTGATTTGCCAGAGGAGGATCCGGGGTATGATGCTGAGGCGAAGGCGTAGATGGGATGTGCTGTTGGTGATACTAGTGTTGAGTCAGGCCTTCACGTAGATCATATACATGGGCCAAAGTCATAGAACAGTTCATCTTTTATCTATCATCCAGTCATGCATGATATTACACTATAGTACACTATATCCAACACTCATCTCGACATGAAGCTCTGGAAGGCCGACTGATCAATAATGACATTACCCACAGCACGTAACCTCTTCCTACCCTCCTTTTGTTTCTCCAGTAGCTTCCTTCTTCTCGATACATCAGCAGCATGTAACTTCGCAAGAACATCCTTGCGGAAGGGCTTGATGGTTTCTCGAGCCACGATGCGGTTACCTGCTGTAGCTTGAATGACGACCTCTGAGATGAGTGTTAGTACATGGCAAGCGGGAGTTCAAGGGTGAGGTAAAGAAGGGAGGCGACGTACCGAAATGTTGACGATCAACATGCTCCTTGAACTTGGTAACCCACTGTCTCCCAAGCCTATCAACCTGCGATGAATGAACGACCTTGCAGATCGCATCGACAGGCTGTCTGTTCACCAGCAGCTGTAGCTTGACGAGGTTACTCTCCCGCCAACCTGCATCTTCATAATCCAGCGTCGCGTATCCCTTGCTACAAACACATCAGCACAGTCTCAAAGCACCTGAGATACAAACATACGTTACGCTCTTGAGCTTTCCAAACAGGTCATCGACTAGCTGAGCTGTTGGAATCTCATATTGTAGGATAACCTGCGTTGTGTGGAAGAACTCTAGACTCTTCTGTTCTCCACGATTCGCTTCGCAGAGCTCAATCACACGACCGAGATATTCCTCTGGCATGGTGATTGTAGCAGTGACATATCTACCAGGCACAGTCAGTAACGCTCAATACAACAAGTTCGACAGACTTACGGCTCGAATAGCTGTGACTGCTTCACCTTGGGATTACTCGTCTCCGGAAACAGCGCCGGATTCGACACAATCTCCTCCGACCCATCAGGCCAGATAATTTTCGACGGTACAGTCGGTTCCGTCAAAATAACACTCTTCCCATGCTCCTGCCTCAACCGATCCTGGAACACAGAACAGTGCAAACTCCCCAGGAACCCTAACCGCCAGCCCGCACCGAGCGCTTCAGAGTGATCCTTCTGCAGCGTCACACTTCGGTCATTAAGGACGAGTTGCCCGATACTATCAGCCAAGCGACTGTAGTCGCTCTGGTCAGTGGGGAACGCTGCCACGAAGACCATGGGCTTGGGCTCCTCGAAGCCAGGGTAGGGCTCGACTTTTTCTTCGGCGCCGACGAAGGTGAATGTATCGCCCAATTTGGCGTCTTGGATCTTCTTCATGCCCGGGTTGAAGTACACGTAGCCGACTTGTCCTGCGCTGAGAGTCGCTTGGGGTATGGCATGCGGATACTGAATGCCAACTTGTCCAACGGTGTACTTCATCCCCGTCCCCAAAGAAACAACATTATCGCCTGCTTTGATCGTGCCGTCGAATAACCTCACCAGCAGCACTACGCCGCGGAAGTTATCGTACCATGAATCCACCAACATCATCTTCAGCGGCTTCTTCTCATCACCAACAGGATGAGGAATCCTCTCTATAACAGCGGGCAAAACATCTGGTACGCCCTTTCCAGTTTTGGCGCTCAGCATAATAGCGTCTTTGGGATCGAGCTCAAAACTGTCCTTCATCTGCTGTAACACCCGCGGTACATCTGCAGCTGGCATGTCGATCTTGTTGACCACCGGAACAAGAGCCAGATCCTGCGCAAATGCAAGATGGAAGTTTGATACAGTCTGTGCCTGAATACCCTGCGATGCATCAACGAGAAGCAATGCTCCGCCACAACTAGCATACGATCTCGTAACTTCAGCTCTAAAGTCCACATGCCCTGGTGTATCGACAAGATGAAGCAGGTAATCTTGCCCATTGTGCTTGTGAATCATAGTACACGTCTGCGCCTTGACGGTAATACCTCGCTCCCGCTCAACATCAAGCTTATCCAGAATCTGCTTATTCGCATCGCTAGCAGATATCGTACCAGTGTACTCCAACAACCGATCGCTCAGCGTACTCTTCCCATGGTCAATATGCGCCACGATACAGAAATTACGATATCTCTCGATGGGGATGGCGGCGATTCGAGCTTCGAGTTCAGCGGGCGTAGGCTTCGTAGCGTATCGACGGAGATTTGCGTATATCCTCGGTGTGAGGAAGCTGGGCGCTTGTGAGAGGCATCGCCGACTCCAGGCACGGCCAGCGCTCCAAGCCAGGCTCATCTAGACTTTTCTAGGGCGCATTTGGCCAAGGTTTTGAGGTAGGCGGTCGTTCAAGCCCAATTCAATGGCTGAGGGAGAGTAAATGGTGGAGTAGTTGAGGCGCAATTCGAGATTGAAGATTTCCCCATGATGCACGAAATCCTTCTGGCGTGGTGGAGGTACGTACCCCTGTCGCCCGTCCCGCATTCCATTCCCGTTATATTACCGGGCTGCATCTTAAGATGCTGGGCTTAAGAGAATGGAATTGAACACTCGATCTTGTTACTTCGGGAATAATTAGCAGAGAACTCATAGACTTAAAAGTAAGGCTAAGTCCTTAACCATAAACAAACTGCCTACTCAAAAACTCACGATAGTACATACAAAACACCAACTGTACATATCATCAATTGTATGCCTGCCCGTCAATACACACTTCCAAAGGAACCTATCACAATGCTATTCATCCAATCCCATTTCATAAAACTAAACTTCAACAGTGAAACATATAGATCGCTTGGGTATCGAGCCTTTTCCCCGTCACGCGGGATACATCTAAGTACTTGGCCAAGAAGAAAACCGAATGCATCACGCCTTGCCCATGCATTATAACGACCCATTCGTTCCGTCCCATTTCATTCCCATTCCAAAAGTTCAAGTTCGTTCCGTCTCCATCGTTCCAAGGTTCATCCTTCTGTATCTCAAGTTAATCCATCTCTTTGTGCAAGTGCATCATACGGGAGTCCAATCCATCTCTCATCCCAATCATGTGAGAACCCATTCACTACCGCGCTTGAGATACTTGTCTAGCAACAATCCCAGATCCGACAGAACAAATCGACACACGTAGAACCCAAAGAACTCCGCTGCATGTCGAGTACATAGCTCAAGCCCAACTTGAGTCTTGTCGGCGTGTCGCAATCCAGGATCCTCGACTTGTCTGGCTATTTGATCTACTTCCGGTTAGCATATGAAGTATACCCTGGGGATGGTGAGCTTACCAATAGCTTGAGCTGCATCAAACAAGCGTGCCAATGAGCTCATGTACATTGCGTTCGGACCTGTGAATTGGACTTGAGTCAGATCCCGCTTGGGGGGGCGGTTCGTTGGTGTTGGTGTCATGGGCAGACTGGCAATGCTGGGTATATCTTTAGACGTTTCCGTATTGACGCGGCTCATGTAAGAGCCGCCGAGTCCGACTGCGGAGTTCTTTGAACGAAGACGTCGCCATGAGAAAGAGGATTTTCCAGAAACACTCGCTGAACGCGGCACGCCAGTAGCTGCATCTCCATCGCCGGTGGATGCGTCCTTGAATAGTGCTCCAGATCCATGAACGCCAACTTCATTACCAAGCTTGCGACTCAATGCTGTTTGGACTTGTTCGAGAATGCCCTCCAGTGATTGCATCTCTTCCAAGACTGCATCTGCATCATAAGTGTCCACTCTTGCGATCTTGAGCAGAGCAGCTGTGAGGAAATCGCAGTTGGCCACCTTGTCCTCGATGTTCTTGAGCTTCACTCCCTTCACCCTCCAAACATCTCTAGAAACAAAGAGTTTGCTGCTGATGTAACCGCCCCGTGGGTGAGCCAATGTCTGGTAAAGACATCGCATCAGCCAGAAAGGTCGGAGCATAAAATCGGTAGGACAAGGCTCGAGGGGAGCTGGAGGATCTGAGATGAGCGGATTAGGCGAGCCAGGGCTTGTCGGAGAGTAGAAGTGATCGTCAAACAATGACAACCCAGCCGCGTTTGTTTCCGATCGCTCACGGAAGCTCGTGGCAAGAGGAGTAGGCAGAGCTGGGACTGATGGAGCATTGAGAGATCCAAAGGGATTGCTTCCTGGTGTTCCAGGGGACAAATCCGAGCCTTCTTCAAGATGTGTCAATGACATATTGCGACTCTTCATACTTCGAAGACTCGAGGCCGAGAAGTTCTTCCTCAGTTTTCGCGTGTTGGGAGAGCCAGTGATGTCGTCATCGCCCTTCTCTGAGCCCAGCTGTCCAAATGGTGATGGTGTAGGTCGAGATCCTGTCATATCTGTCGGGCTGGCTTCGAACAACGGTGGCGAGGGTTGTCTATGGTTTGCACTCGCGGCCTTCGTATCTGGCTCAACTGTGGCGTCAACGTTCTGACTGCTCAGAGGCGCAGACTTGGCCTGGTTGGCGTCGGCATAACTCTGCATAGGAAGAGCGAGTTTCGAGGTTTCAATCTTGAGCTGTTTCGGGTTCTGTCCTGATAGTCGTCTATTTCGTACACTTTGCGCGGATGATCCAGGTCGTTGAGGTAGTTCGGGTAAAGACTGTGTAGGTGGAGGGGCAGCTGGGCCCTGTGTAAGGTGCGTTAAAGGTGGTGGTAGTTCTGTAACAGTAGAGAGTGAAGTAGCTCCCGTTGGAGGATTCGATCCTTGTGAGCTGTGCCATGTACGTGAAGTTACGCCGCTGGAGTCAGACTCTCGGGGCGGTGGTGGGCGATGTCTATATGATTCGAGACCGTAATCTCGAGCAATCTCATCCAATATCCTCTCTTCTTCGTCGGATGAGTTATCGTGATAAAAGTCGTTAGGTGTTCCTTGGTCCTCATAAGACTGGTATTGCTGTTGAGAACGGTTATCCCTCTCCATCTCATAAAGTTCTTGCTCAGTCTCTCTAACTCTTTGACGAGCAAGTTCAACCTTGCGCATAGCATTGGCTACTACTTCCTCGCCAGCGTCCACTGACACCATTCGTCTGTGGTCCATTGGACTCATTGGCTCATACCCATCATCATAAGCAGCCTCAATAGCTGCGTCCAATGCGGTATCGAATTCAGCCTCGGTTTCTCCGCTAGCGCCCCGAATGTGCTTCCTTCTGAAACCAAGCGATGAAGTGCGCGAATGAACAGATGATGCAGTCGAGCCTCCTGATTCGTCAATGGGATCCAACCAAGAGTTCATGCTGTCTTCCCGGAAATGCGTTTGCGGCACGTTATGCTCTTGCGCATGGTCGTTCTGCTGATCATGGCTCATGGAGAAATCGGTTCGCACGGGTTCGTCCATGTCATTGACTTCTTTTGCTGGAGATAGTGGGCGTCTGGGGGAGAGCGGAGCTGGCATGTATGGGTCCGCGGGCCGTTGTGGGAGGAAATGCTCAGGAGTGCGAAGTCGGACTGGTGATCGTGAAAAGGATGATTGAAGAAGTCCAGGCTCGGGTGTGAGACTTGTGACGATAGGTTTCGGCTTGTTCTGAGCACTTCGTCTCTTATAGCCTTGGTTATCATCTCGTGGCGGTGAATTGACAATTCGAGGTTGAGGGCTGTGACTATCTATTCTGGCAGCTGTAGCGGTGTCAAAGACAGCGGTGTCATTAGGTTCATCATCGTCATCATCCAATCGTAATACAGACTCAGACTCGGAATGCTGTGCTAAACTCTCAGGGCGTGCGGGCAGCGCCTTGGTCTCTTCTTCTTGCCAGGGTGCCATTTGATCTAACTCGTCAATTCGACTCGTATAAGTTCGTCGCTGTACAAGTTAGTATGACATGTCGACAACTGGGCATGTTCTTACAATTGCTTCCAGCTTGCGTTTATCCTCATCGGCAGTTGTCTTTTGTAGTACCTGCTGCAGGAGGTCGCAAGCCTCCGCATAAGCTTCTCGTGCGCCCTTAAAATTCTGTGCATTATCCAACTGGACCGCTGTATTCGCCTTCTGCAAGGCACGATGTAACATGGCTTTTTGAGATGGCGGTTTGGCGCGCCCCCTATCATTGCTTCCCTTTCCAGATCGACTCCTGGAGTGACCCCTTTGAGGCGGGTAAGCCTCTTGGTCCTGATCGTACTGCATATTAGGTCGATATGCAGCCATTGAACGTGCACTGCCCGGCGTTGAGGTAACGGATCGCGCTGGAGAGTCTGAATTGTCGGATTGCTTCAGGGACTGTCCCTCCTGGCGGGCGCCTGTTGATCGCCCAGGCTCACTCGAACCAGAGCCAGGGCCAGCCCCTTCAGATTTGACGTTGAGTATATCGCTTAGCGCAGCGGGCGCCTCCAAGGGCGATAATGTTACGATTAGCGGCAAGGATTGCAGTAGCTGGGTTCGTTCCTCTGAGGGCCTAAAAACAAAGGTGTCGGGGTTGGAGACTGATGTACTTGGTCGGTGATTCTTCTGGAGTTTCCGAGGGGATGGTTTGGAAGGCGGTGGAGAGTTGTCAATGAAAGTGGTCGCATCGATACTGGGGCTTTTACCGAGTCGTGAATTGGTATGGTTGGCGCGGGGGGGTAGCGCCGAAACACGACTGAAATTCGTGGACACGGTCGAAGACGAGAGACGATTCAATAACCATGAGCTCTCGGCGGCGTTGTGGGGGATTCCGTTCCCGTTTCCGTTTCCGTTTCCGTTGCTGCTGCCAGGCGTGGGAGTGGGCGATAAGCGATCCGATCTCTGGAAAGTTACAGCTCTCGGCGAAGGTTCGATATGGGGCGGAGGAAGAAGTGAGGAAGTTCGTGGCAGACGGGGACCCGGGGGCTTGTGATGAGGATGGGCGGTTAGCGAGGGAGAGGCCGAGGGCGAAAGCGCAGATCTCGACGGGTCGCGATGAGGATAATAATGTGATCTACCAGTCGCTGGTCTAGAGTCGGTCGATACGGAAGCGGAGGACGCATAGGCAGGCAAAGCCCAAGGCGGCGGAACTGTAGCGGTTGCGGAGGCGGTAGCAGCAGCAGCAGAAGAGCGAGACGCGCTCGGACGTTGGTGGTGGTGGTGGTGATTGTGATTGTGATTGAGAAATTGAGGAGAAGACGAGATCTGGCCGTCGTGCATCCTCTTTGAAAATGAAATCGACCTTCTAAAAAATAGCCAAGCCAAAAGACGAATCCAATCCGATCCAGTCCAGTCCAGTCCAGCGATACTACTGGATCCTCACCAAGAAGCCAACAATTTCCCCCCTTTCCCTTGTACTCCAGTTGTAGGCGATTTTAGGGGACCTTGGACTGCTAAGGCTTAGGTTAGTGGAGGTTAGTGGAAGCCCGGACCTTTCCCACCTCACCTCGCGATTGGCAGCAGCAGTGACAGACTCGTGCTTCAGTGAGAGGTCGGGTGTCGTGGAGATGGGGTCCGCTTCCGGCGCAATTAGAACAGAACAGCACAAGTTGCTCGTCGTAAAAGTTGTAGATCCCAAGTTTGAATATGGTCGCAGATTCGCATTCTCATGTCGATACGGCCTCTCTCTATCTCTCTCTATCGTTCGTATTCGCAATGCAAACGCAACACTCGCTGTCGAAACAAAAGGGGATGTTGTAAAAGTTAAAAAGACCAAAGTCCAAACATTAAACAACTCAAGTTCGTGCCAGAAGACAGACCGACCAGTCAGCCCAGCTCAGGGAACAGATAACCCAGCCCATCCCATGTCAGGGGACGAGCCGTACCTGCATCTCGGGGTTTTGGTTGGTGGTTTGGAGGTATCGGTACCCTACTGTACCTGGGGACGCGTTCCTCTGTCTCTAATCTGTGACAAGATAGCGCATTATGCCGAGTGACCGGCAGTTGACCTGTGCATCTCCCTACCCCAGCCCTTCGGCCAAGTATTCCATAGTATCGGCTGATCCTAGGTATCCTGTGTGTGCCGCGTGTCTGACCCTTAGGAACCGTTCCCCTCGGGGAGCAAGAAAACACCATACCTTGATATGGGGTGTCAAAATAAACTCAGCAAAAGGCATCCTAAACTTTTATAAACTTACCTAAACTTTTGTAAACTTACCTAAGTGTTTTTGTCACTTAGGATTGAGGTCCCCAGTTTTCTTCCTCCCCCTAGGTTCCCTTCCCTTGCCTTGCCTTTAGCGGGAGCACTGTGCGGAATCTCCCTGACCCCCTGGACGACGCTGTCGTGCTTCAGTTTTAGCGCGTTTCGTTGCCTTATGTAATAATTGTAACCGACATCAGACATCATCAGCTTGAGCGCGTCGCTGAAAGGTATCGCCGATCGCGAACAGATAATTTAGTCACCTACGGATATCGAAAACGCTTCTGGTATTTCTTTCGTTAACGAAATCCCATCTGTTCTCCTGCCATGGCAAGCGTTGATGATATTTTCAAGGTTTGTTTATTTCAATCTCAAAGTTCAATACCGTCTAACAAATTCTAGAGTTCAGGCATCTCGGGGAAGCGCAAGCTTGATCCCATTCGAGATCCAAGTAAGTCTCGACTAATTATATACTCCCTCGTCACAAACTTAATACTTACAACCTCCAGATGAAATCTACAAATCAGCGAAGATAAACGCCAACGGCTCGAATCGTCATGCCCAAGTCAACGATGCGCCAGACGAAGACGAAGACATGGAAGCTGGCCCAGCGCCTCCTCCTGCCGACGATGAAAACTTCGGTCCCGACCTACCTCCCGACGATGATGAAGGTCGCTTCTTCGGTGGTGGCATTACAAAACAAGAATCGGAGATCCTCGATTACGTAGAGGAAGCCGACGCTGGCCGAGCGCCTGACAAGATCGATGCAGCATGGTTGCGAAAAACGCTGACCAACTTGGAGAGGCACATCAACAAGAACGCCGAGCTTCGCGCCAAGTTCGAAGACCAACCGCATAAGTTTATCGGCAGTGAGGCTGATCTAGATGCCGACATCAAGGGGCTGTCGCTGCTGTCTGAACATCCTGAACTGTACCCAGAGTTCGTCAAGCTAGAATGCGTAGCCAGTGTTGTCGGTCTGCTGGCGCACGAGAACACCGATATTGCCATCGATGCGATCGAAATCATGGGCGAGTTAACGGACGAGGACGTCGCGGCAGAGGATGAGCAATGGAATGTCCTGGTAGATGCCATGATGGAGGCAGATCTCCTCAGCTTACTGGTCTCCAACTTCTCCCGCCTGAACGAGGATGATGAATCAGATCGTAACGGTATCTACCATGCCCTAGGACTCATTGAGAACTTGTGCTCCCGACAATCCGTCGCTGAGCGCGTAGGAGAGGATGAGAAGCTACTACAATGGCTCCTCCAACGCATCCAACGAAAGGAAGACACTGTGTCTCAAAACAAGCAATACGCTGCAGAAATCTTGGCCATCCTCGCCCAAATGGCCGTCGCAAACCGCACGAAACTCATAAACCTCGATGCGGTCGATTTGCTTCTTCAGCTTATTGCCCCCTACCGACGACGCGATCCCGACAAGGGCGGCGATGAAGAAGAGTACATGGAGAATGTCTTTGCATCTCTAACATGCCTAGCAGATGAAGCTGCAGGAAAGGCAAAATTCATCGACGCTGAGGGTGTAGAGCTCTGTCTTATCATGCTAAAGGAGGGAAAGAAGAGTAAACCACCTGCTCTCCGTCTTCTCAACCACGCTGCAGGCGGTATCGCTGGTGTGGGCGTCTGTCAAAAGATTGTCGAGGCTGGTGGTCTCAAGGGTCTTTTTACACTCTTCATGAAGACGCAAGATCATCGACTAGCAGAACATCTCGTTGAGATCTTCGCCTCAATGCTACGCCTTCTACCAGCTAATTCCGCGGAGAGGATACGAACACTAGCCAAGTTTGTGGAAAAGGACTACGAGAAGATCTCTAAACTCATCAAGTTCCGACGAGACTACGTCGCTCGCATCTCACTAGCAGAGCAGCAAAACGACGCTGAGAAAGCTACTACTTCAGAAGATGATCGAGAAGCAGCAGAGCTAGAATGGCTATCGCGGAGAATCGACGCCGGTCTCTTCACACTACAGACCATCGATACAGTTCTCGCTTGGTTAGTAGCAGAAGACACAGGAGCAGCACGCAAGATCAGACAAATCCTCGCCGAGCGCGACGAAAAGGTCTCTGTAATCGGCCGTACACTAAAAGAGCAGCTGGACGCTCTAGACACCACGGAGGAGAACCAGGATCTGAGGGACATGCTGAGCACTCTAGTCGAGTTTGTCCAGTGAAAAATAACTTAATAATTCAAAATGTGCGTTTCCTTTTAGAAGGGAAAAACGCTGGCAGGGCGGACCACGCAATTTGGTCTTTGTAACACAAATCCTCCTCGTCTATTTGCATCTCCTCTCGTGTGTCAAGCTGAAACGCTCGTAATTATGAACATGTGCGGTGCTCCGTCGTTCAGGACTTGGTGGGGGGGACGGGGTTGACGTCGAAGACGGCGCTGAGGAGGTTCTTGACGACCTGAGCTTGTCCCTTTTTGCCAGCCTCCTGGATGCTCTTGATTTGCTTCTCGGCTTCCTGGTTGGCCTCGGCCTCGGCTTGCTCGTTGCCCTTGCTGTGCTGTGCAACCGTCAGTATTGTTCCATCGTTGAGGTAGACCGTATCTCGCATAGATGGACGGTATGCCTTTCGGGTGGAAGTATCATACCTCGGCCTCGAATTTCTTATATTCCTCTTCCTTCTTGGCCTTGTAGTCGGCTATCTCTTGCTTGGCCTCATCGCGAGCTTCCCTGACGCGCTTGGTACGGTCTATCGTTCGGCACTGTCAGATAGGTGATTCATCGGTTCGTGAGGAAATGGCGCTTACATTCTCGGGCTGGAGAGTGTTGTTAGTTAAGCTATAAACAAGGCGGGGAGATGAGGTTGTAGCGCACCTTTCTGGACAATCTTGGAAGCATCTTGCTCAGCCTGGTATCAAAGATTAGTTTCCCGTTCGATGGCAGTAAAAGCGCTCGATGCAGCGTACGTTGAGTAGCTGTTGAATACCAGCTGAATTCTGGGCAGACTACGAATCATTAGCCATCATCCTCCATCCTATTCGCGAAACATCTAACCATGATGTCGTAGTATCAAACGTGACGATAAAGCGATCGATTCAGTAGGGAGAAGTATCGTGCTATCAGGTTCGAGGGGTGTTCGTGATGGCGTCGTTGTTGATGGGAGTTGATGTTGCGAATGGTTGCATACAAGCACTTGATGGAGGATTACGTCGGGTGCTGAGCTCAGGCAGCTGATTCGCAGGTACCGCTAGGTAAGGTACGTTACTTGTTTGGGGCGGAAGGGGGGGGAGCTACAGCGCTTAGCGCGTGTGAGAACCGCCAGAGACGCTGTGCGCTTGAAACGTCATGGGCTGACAAAGTCCCTTCTTTTGCGACTTGATCATAATCTTTCACAGATCATATTGTACTCGAATTGTCTTTAGTCGGGTCAATTGGTCTTCCTTGCCCGTCGCAAGCCAACCAATCTCTCTAGCGATCTATAAACTCCCCGTTTCCGACCTCGAAGAAGACCTTGAGCCCACCATGTCTCGAGCATCAAAACTCACCCTACTGGGTACATCGCTCCTCACAGTCTGCACTGTCGTCGGCGTCCACTTCCAGCAAAAGTTCGAACGAGCCGTACGTTTTTCACTGCTCAATTGATCCTCCAATCCATCCCCCAGAGCTCTCAGCTAACCACGATCGTAGGCCATGCACGAGGGCGTCGTTCGAGATATGGAACAGCAACGAATCAAGCGAGAAAGACAATTGGACTTTGACTTGCAGAAGCAACTCGAAGCAGAATACAAGCGCGAGCAAACAGTACACGACTCGATAGCAGCGGCAGAGAAGAGTCTTCCGAATCGATAACACCAAGAGTGGGGGGGGAAAGGAATCGGAAAAAGTGTACTATCAGCATACTCCTCTCTAGCGACTACGGCGCCATTATTAAAGATTTTTTTGTTGCATCAATGCATTTCGTTGTTTTTGCTGTATTTCCTAACGAATTGGCTATTTTATACATGATGAACCTCCCCAAACATTACAAAGCTCAGGCAAGCTGATCCTGTCTTGCAGCGCTGCCAAAGCTTTCCCTCTCCAATATTTTATGCATCATCAATCTTTTTTTCGTAATCAATCTTAACTATCGGTTTGAAACTCCAGATCTGTTGGTAAACATTCTTGCGGCGATGTTCATGGCCTGCAGCTCCTGGAAGAGCAACTTGGCAGCGTAGGGAATATGGATCTGCGCGATCTTGGTCTTGTTCTTGCAAGGTCGGCATTCGAATGACTGTTTGGAAAGGTTTCTAGAACATGTTAGCTCTTGTTCGTGGGTATTTGCAGGGGAAACTTACGCAATTGGTGTCATGAGTCCACAAATCTCGCAGACGTGGACACGGAAAGCATCCGACACCTCAAACAGACGCTCCTTCAGGAAAGCAGCGGCACCGTGAGCAATCATACAATCACGTTCCATCTCTCCGAATCGGAGACCACCATCACGAGCACGACCCTCAACGGGTTGTCGGGTCATGATCTGAACTGGACCACGAGCACGAGCGTGAATCTTGTCGTCCACCATGTGACGAAGACGCTGGTAGTAGGTAGGTCCAAAGAACACCTGGGCACGGAGCTTTCGTCCAGTGTGACCATTGTACATGACCTCAAAACCTCGAGACTGGTAACCGTGCTTCCTCAGAAGTTCTGAGACTGAATCGACTGTGACATCAGTGAACGGTGTGGCGTCACCCTCCATACCTTCCAGCGTTGAAACCTTGCTAAGAAGACACTCAATCAAATGGGCAATTGTCATTCGCGATGGAATGGCGTGAGGGTTGATAATGATATCGGGAGTGAGACCTTCTCGGCTGAAAGGCATATCCTCCTGTCGATATGTAACACCGATTGTACCCTTTTGACCGTGACGAGAAGCAAACTTGTCACCAATTTGAGGAATCTTGGTGGTTCGTACTCGAACCTTGACGTACTTGACGTTATCGGCGTTGACTGTCAGAATGACCTGATCAACGATACCGTTCTCAGTACTTCGCAGTGGTGTCGAGATATCACGACGTTGGTGCGATTGAGTTCTTGTGCCAAGGTCCTGGTTTTCTTGGTCGATGGGTGCAGTCTTGCCGATAATGATATCTTCACCTGACACACGGACACCAGGAGCCACGATACCATCCTCATCAAGCTTGTCGTATGTTCCATGCTTCATGCGAAGTGTTGTCTGCTGGAAAGGCTTCTCAAAGATCTCAGTGTAGTTGAGACCAACCTTCTTCTCCTGATCTGAGTACGATCGGAAGAACAGACTTCGGAACAGACCTCGATCAATACTACTCTGGTTCATAATGACGGAATCTTCCTGGTTATAACCTGAGTAGCAAGCAATTGCGACAATGGCATTTTGACCAGCTGGCAATTCACGGAACTTGAGGAACTCCATGGATCGGGTAGTGGCGAGAGGCTTTTGAGGGTAGTAGAGAATGTTGGCCATGGTGTCCATGCGGCGAGAGTAATTTGTCAAGAAGAAACCCATGGCTTGTTTACCCATAGCAGATTGGTAGGTGTTACGAGGAGACTATTGCTGTTAGTTGAGTTTGTTGTGATCAAAGGGTTTACATACCTGGTTGTGATCGGGGAAAGGAATGATACTGGCACAGATACCGAGAATCATACTGGGGTGAATCTCACAATGTGTGTACATGTGAGTTGTGGGATTGACCTTTGTCTTCAATCGCTTGTTGCGGTCCTCCTCTTGTTCCCTCTTCTCTGCCTCTGCCTTGGCCCGCTTCTCTTCTTCCGTGAGTGTAGCTTCATCATTCTTTTGCTCACGGTAAAGTTCGAGGTCCTCTGGCGTCATGCAAATCATGGCTGTCTCTTCTTCCTCAGCGTCGAGATACTCGACAGCTCCTTCGCGAATCAAGCCATCCCATCCGAACTTGTCCGCGGGGTTGGCAGGTGGCTCTGCCTGCTCTTGGGCTAGCCTATTGACATGTTCCTTTGTCAACACTAGTTGTCCCTTGGTGATGTTGTTCTCATAGTCATCCTCCTGATGGACTGTAAAGACGGGTCTCATGACACGACCAGCGTCTGAGAAAATCTTGAATTCACGATCTCGAATGTCACGAACAAGTGATACTTCGAACTGGACGTAAGACTTTCGTCTTGTGTCCAGAACCTGATTCACGAGATGCTTAGGGTCGGCGTGAACACCAACCCAGCTACCGTTGACGAAAATCTTGGTAGCGTGGGGATATCTTGTCGGCTCGTACTCCTCAACGACTTCCATACCTCTGTTGATCATGAATTCAATCAGAGGGTCGGCTGGAGAGCCGACACTGACATAACACATCAGAGACAAGTTTTTGACCAGACCACAAGCTTGACCCTCAGGTGTTTCGGCGGGACACACCAAACCCCAATGAGTGTTGTGAAGTTGTCGAGGCTTGGCCAATTTGCCATCTCGTCCAATGGGAGTATTGGTTCGACGCAAATGTGAAAGAGTAGAAGCAAAGGTATATCTGTTCAAGACCTGAGAGACACCAGCCGTCGAGCTTGCTGCCTTCTTCTGATCACCCCAGTTACCAGTGGCCAAAGAGTACTTGAGACCGTTGGAAAGCGTTGATGGCTTGATAGCGACAGTCAGGTTGAAGTTTCGGTTGCTCTCAACACATCGCTTGAGGTAGTTGGAAAGCTCAGTGTTTATCCTTCGAATGATACCACGGAAGAGCTTCGCCAGTAGAGGACCAGCCAAATCAAGTCGCTTCTTGCCAAAGTGATCACGATCATCGGGCTCACGACGTCCAAGAGCACACTGCAGAAGCTTGTGCACCATGTAACCCAAGAAGAAGGCCTTACGTGTCTCGCTACCCTCTGATTGGGAGATATGGGGCAGGGTCTCCTTTTGGAGAATATCCTTTGCAACACGAACACGCTTCTCACGACCGAGACTAGCCTGGTCTCTGTTTCCACGCTTTCCGATAAAGTCAAGTGCAACTTCTCGGTCCTGAACACAGAAGGCCTCCTCAATACAAGGGCGAAGCATTTCCAGCATCTGGCTATCGTTGCGGTCGTAGCAAATGTGGTTCAGAATATCCTCATCAGACACAACACCAAGAGCTCGGAAGACGATGGCGACAGGTAGATCTGCCTTGACAAAAGGTAGGGTAGCCTGGATAGTCTGGCCAAAGCCACCTCGTGCAGAATCTCCCTTGCCGTAGAGCTTCATCGTAAGACTGGAGATGAGACGAGAACCCTTCTCAAGAGCACTGCGGATTTCAGCAGTGTAGGTGAAAGGACTAGGCTGGGCCTTCTTGAAAACTTGAACGATGTTGGCGGCAGAACGTTCCTGGGCGATCAGGACCTTCTCACTACCGTTGATAACGAAGTAACCGCCCTGATCATAAGGACATTCATTGAGCATGAAGAGGTCTTCGTCGGAATGGCTGCTCAGATGGCAAATCTTGGACTTGACCATGATGGGCATCTTTCCGATAAAGATCATCTCCGAGGGCTCATCCTCAGCTTTTATGCTTCCAGCATCCTCCTCGACTTCCCATACCAGCTTTGTGGGGTTTTCGCCGGTTCGCTTGTACTCGGCCTGCTGCTCGTCGTCCATCTCGTGCAAAGGGATCTCCTTGTCGACTGCGACGGAGACTTTCTTGGTGATCTTGAGGTAGGTCGGCGCGGCGTAGGTGAGGTTGCGGTCACGACATTCGTAAGGTAGGAGGTTGGTCACAGTTCCATCAGTCTCGCTCATAGAGGGACGTGACACCATGACGCTCCCAAACTTGATCTCATATCGTCGCAAAGCGATGTTGACTCCAGGAGGCGCAGGAGGGTTGTGCTGGTCGAGGGTGATGGTGGAGTACTCATTGACAAGATCCTGCACCATTGTCTGGGTGAACTCATCAAAGGAGTCGGTCTGTTGCGATGCAAGACCCTTTGTCTCGAAGAAGGACGAGATGACGGTCCAGCAATCCTCGGGGGTGATACCCTCATCGTAGCCATAATCGTAGTCGGATTCGTTCTCGTAGTCGTCCATGATGTCGGTATTTGTCGCTATAAATACAGTGATCGAGTTCTCGGGGTATTAAAAGGTTAGCGACAAGGTGTTGCTGCTCAAATCGATGGAATGCGCCTGTTAGGCAGTTGCGTCGAAATTATTCAAAGAAGGACAAAGGAGCTACGACAGCGAAGTCAGGGCGGTCAGTTTCGGACCTGGCGCCTGATGCACCCCGTGAGCATCTGCCGATGAGTTGGACAGGTCGACAGGAATCTCAAGCCAGGAGATAGAGCGATGTTGAAGAATGCGCGAGGTGAAGGGTCGTGGTGGAGAGGTGATGAATTTGTTACAATGAATCCTCACTAAGCATTCAGGAGCCTGAGGTTGAGGCGACGAGACGCGCCCAGAATGCGCTAATCTTGATATGGCTAGCGAGAGGATAAGAACGCCACGTTGATGAATAATCCTGAGTGGTCCGAGGCGGGTGATGTGTGGCTCTCACCACCCCATAACCTGTGGCTGAGTTTCAGTCAACTTTTTGGCTCATGCCCGCCATGATAAAAAAGACAATCTTTCCCATTGGTCTAGGGTAACCAGACCCCTGGCCAAAACAGCTCATATTCTCTCGAACCGACTCTGTTATTACCTTATGCATGAACAGAAAGGAGAAGTTGCACATTTTGCGCTGTTATTCAGTTCAAGTATCGACCTCAGCATAGCTTGAATGTAGTAACCTACTACACAGCATGTTGGTAATCGCGGGGTTAATCTCCGCGATACAAGATGAGTTGCTATAGAGTAATTTCATACGACAGGAATACCGAGTCCATCAACCAGGTCCAACATAAAAAATAGAGTTAAGAGTGTACTCTTAGCACTATGACAACACATAGAGTTCATCCTAAACAGATAAACTAATGCACTAAGCTTATGATACACCCAACAGAGTCAATAAGAACCTCACTGTAAACTTACATAGACTAGAATCCAAGAAGCATATCGGCATATGGTCTTCCACCACACTCAGTATTTATACATTAGTCCTAATCAATCTTGACCCCGGAGCTAAGATGATAGGCTCCTTACATACTTTTACTGCACCGCAACTTGAAGCCATCGCGGCTTCATAATAAGTGTTTAAAAGTGCCGACGATCCGTCGCAGCCGCCATCTCAAAGTCTATCTGTTTCACCTCTTGGCGCGCGATTCGCTTCAACGTTCCATCCGGCAACGCTACAGTAGCTCACCCATCACCCATGCGGGCAACATTTGGATCCCACTTACACCAACAACCCC